>JAVHLU010000621.1:0-51794 GCA_036785755.1 Colletotrichum ledebouriae | reverse complement strand
ATTTTTATTATTATTATTATTATTATTATTATTATTATTATTATTATTATAATTATAATTATTATTATTATTATTATGAAAAGTATAATTTTAAATAAAAGTTAATACTAAGTTATAAAAGTACCCTTAAATAAGTTTAAATATACTTTTAAATAGATTTATATTATATATAGTTATTATAATAATTATTAAATATTATATATTAATATTAAAAATATTTTTAAAAAATACTAGTGACTAATTAGTTAACTAGTTAGTTAACTAGACTAAACTAGGCTAGTTTTAGTCTATAGCCTAACTAAACTACGCTAGTTTTAGTTAAGGCTAGACTAAACTAGCCTAGTCTTAGTTAGCTACCTGACTAGACTAGACTAGACTAATTCCCAACCCTGGGAATGGCTAATGGGATGGAACGCAACAGGCGCAGCACACCCAGCAGCCCCGACTTCCAAAGTCGTGGGTCCTGGTATTTTCTTGATATTGGCGCGAACGGGACAAATATGTCCTGTAAATTGGTCCCCCATGACGAGCGGAGCAACATTGCAATGCTGGGCGAGAGATATAGGACTCAGTTCCTTCAGGTTCCCGCGCAGTCTCTCTCGAGTCCAGAAGCGCTTGGCGGCTCGCAGCAATCTCGCCTGCTGCAGAGAAATGGTAGTGGCCACGATACAGAGTACTTGAAGATACTTCCCTGGCTTCCAGGTTGTTTAAACTTTTGCCGCATCACTATTGGCTTCTGCTTCTTCGTATTCTCCCGGGCTCGAATTGCGGGCTGCAGCTTCTATGCATCCGTTCTGCGGTGACTGAAGTAACTGAAGCAACTCCTGATCGAGCAGCCAACTGTCTGCCCAGGCCTTCTAGCTGATTTGGGAGGAAATCTGTACGTTGTATCTCCAGTCTGTGCGCAGTGCCTGCCCAGCTCTGTGCGTACTCGCATGTTCCTTACCACTGGCTGGCCCGCGCTCCCCTCACCATTTCACGCCTGCGTCTCTACCTTGTCTCTCGCCTTAGCCTATCCCATCCAAGCCTCCCACACCAGTAAACCAGGTCCTGCTGTGCACTCCCGGTCGACCCTTTTTTTTTTTTGTCCCTCTCGGGGCGACCTTCAGCGTGGCTTCTTTCCCACCCTTCCCGCTGGGCTTACCCGAACGTCCCTCGTTCTTGTTTTTGACAAAATCTCTGGTCGAAACCATTGCGCATTCCAAAGCCTCAATCAGAAGAGAGAAACTTGGTTGAACGACAAGGCCAGTTCCTCTCCTGTCAGATACGCGCCCACGACTCGCACATCCCTTAGAGCCGCGAAAGCGATTCGACGCATGCTTCTCTGTCCCGTCACCTTATCAATTGCAATCTAGAGGTGACTTTCGCCGGCCTTGGCTTGCGCCCCCTTTTGTGAGCCAGAGTGTGCTGCCACGACTGCTCGCTCCCTCAGACGACACGAAACCGCCCAATCAGTCACCTCCCTTGCTCGACTCGAACTGGTCTACTCGGACTTAATCTTACGAAGGCTGTGTCACCCTTCATCGCTCCGCGCAAACCTATCGTACTGCCCGCCGAAGCCGACGCTGCCGTCAGCAATATATCGTAACCACAAGATCCGCGACCACGATCACGACGGCCCCAACAACTCTGACCACGCCGTGACATCACCAAGTTGATATTTGGGACGCCTGCCGTGCCAAACGTATAGGCGGTCATTCCTTTTTTTTTTTTCTTAGTAAGGAGAGCTTTTCAGGGTGGTGTCCCAGGGCCACCCCCCATTTCTATAGGAGCCATGCTTCTCCCCAAAGGTGGAATCAACTGGAAGTCAGCCCAGGCCAGGCTACCTCCCACGAGGGCGATATGGGCCATCGTCACAAAGACGCGCTTCCTTCTGCTTCTCGCCCTCACAGGACTCATCTTGCTACTATGGCGCGGCATTCGCTTGTCGGCCTCTGAAATGCAGAGGTATGTCATTTTGCGCTACGGCAGTCAGCGCTCGTCAGGGGTTTCGAGAAAAACGTCACTTCGGCGATGCGCTGCGGGAAACAATCAGGACGAAGCTTGCTAACACGCGATATTCGCAACAGCTTTTACTGCTGGGGCCCCGCGAAACCCCCCATGGAGATGTCACTCAACGAGCAAGCTTCGTGGGCCGGCCACCTGCAGACCCCCGTCATCTTCAACCACCACGAGCCCCTGGAGATCAACCACACGTCCATTCAGCACGTCGACCTGAACCCCATCAAGTCCACCCGCAAGGCTGTCACCAACGAGGAGCGCGTCCTGATCCTCACTCCTCTTAAGGACGCCGCCCCTTACTTGTCCAAGTACTTCGAGTTGATCGCTGAGTTGACCTACCCCCACCACCTGATCGACCTCGCATTTCTCGTTGGCGACTCCAAGGATGATACCCTCGCTGTGCTTGCTTCGGAGCTGGATCGCATCCAGCGCCGCCCCGACAAGATTCCCTTCAATAGTGCCATGGTTGTCGAGAAGGACTTTGGCTTCGATCTTGGACAGAACGTTGAGGAGCGTCACTCATTCAAGGCTCAAGGTCCCCGAAGAAAGGCCATGGGCCGCGCCCGTAACTACCTTCTGTCTGCCGCTATGAAGCCCGAGCACTCTTGGATCTACTGGCGTGACGTTGATATCGTGGACAGCCCCAAGAAGATTCTCGAGGACTTTATCGCCCACGACACCGATATTCTTGTTCCCAGTGAGTATCACGCGTGACTTTGGGAGTTTTCAAGCTAACCGTAACAGACATCTGGTTCCACCGTTACCGTGATGGACGCGATATCGAGGGCCGCTTCGACTACAACTCCTGGGTTGAATCTGATAAGGGCCGCAGACTCCAAGCGTCCTTGGATAAGGACATTGTTCTCGCTGAGGGTAAGAACTCCCCCCCCCCCCCCAACGTGATGAATTCGTCTGACCAAATGTAGGCTACAAGGAGTACGACACCGGCCGCAGGTACATGGCCAAAGAGGGTGATTGGCGCAACAATAAGGATGAAGAGCTTGACCTCGATGGCATTGGTGGTGTCAACATTCTCGTCAAGGGAGATGTGCACAGATCAGGTTGGTTTTCGCGTTCGTCTGTAAAGCTGAATGTCTAACACGATCAGGAATCAACTTCCCCTGCTACGCCTTCGAGAACCAGGCTGAGACGGAAGGATTCGCCAAGATGGCCAAGCGTGCCGGATACAGAGTCGTCGGTCTGCCGAATTACGTCGTCTGGCACATCGATACCGAGGAGAAGCCTGGAAACGCATGATTTTAGCTTGGACAGCGTTTTTAATATTCCTTCTTTTCGCTTGCACGACATATTCCCCGAATAATCCGCGGAATGCGGTTGACGGAACACGGCACTGTATGACCACATTACGATACACACGGTACCCAGGAGCGTTCCACGGAAGGAACCTTTGCAATACAGGTCCAGAAGCTTATTCAGGCTTTGCACGGCCAGTAGGAAGAGCCAAGCCTTGGTCGCATATCGGCTACTCTGATTCCTCAATTGTTCGACTTTCCGCTGCCCATATATCCAACTACAAACCCAATTCTCTCTTTCGCTCGACATCGACTACTTGGCACGGTTGGCCAAGAAACGCAAAGTTTCGACGGACACGAAGAGGCGGGGCGGTGCTTTTTGCGGAGAAAATCAGGCGATTCATACCGAATTAATGGAGGGTGTTTCGCTGTACTAATAGACTTGGTTATATGACCTGCTAGCATAAGGAGGGAGGGCAAGATCATGGTTATCGCCCATTTATAGGAAGGGTAAGGAGCCCCGTTATACGGCCTCGTACATTGGACTGGTGATGAAAGTAGCATTGCACTTGGGAAGGAGGGAGCTCGCGTGTGTTACGTTTTCTCGACGAATGAAGTGTGATATCTAGGGTATAAGGAAACTCGGGAGTTCAAAGAGGCGTGATTTATACATTTGAATTTGTCTCCGTTTATGGGTGTGACCATACCTTGCTTTTGCGCTGGCTCGCGTGTGCTTTCTTCCGCCAGGGACGGTTGACGGTTCGCTACGAGCTCAAGTACATAACGCGAGGATGAAAGAGTTTATTCTCGGGAGCTTTGACGGTTCAGTCCATGCAGTATTTCAAGTAGCTCACACTACCGTCGAATGCTTTGTTACGCAGGACAATAAGATGTGCACGCCAGGTGCTAACAGGACTTGGAAAGTATTCAGCCTAGGGTAAGTGAGAGTAAGGTCGCAATACGTAGGCGAAAACACCATGCCATTGTCACGATCGAATCTGTGCTGGATTCGCCAATGCCGGTGTCTCTGCGCTGCCTAGACACAGATGCTTGCCAAACGCTTCAGATCCTTAAATTGAAGACTATGTGTGCTCAGGAGTCTACTAATGAACCAGCACATGTCTGCTGGTTTGGACTAGTGGATCTGCTTTCCACAAGTGATCTCTCCAGGCGACAACTGTGCCATGTCCCAAACCAGGTTCGCCTTGAGTCTCATCCTATTCACGAAATTCTGCTGATGTGTTATGGGCTAGATGCATGCCAGATGACGACGACGAAGGGAGGTTAGAAGGCGAGGGCAGTGAATGCGCAACATTTTTGGTGGCTATTGAGATCTGGTGGGAAACCATTGTTTGCTGGCTCTCAGAACTCATGAGATGATGGTTTCCTTTCATCTTACAGCTGCGTTCTGGTCTTCGGATAATTTCGGAATGTCTATCGGGACTTGTGCGTCTGATTTGCGTCAAACAGCCAAACCACCATCAGTGAAATCCTTAATGCAATGGGAATCCTGGAGTATGGCCGGGTTTTAGCCGGCAAGTCGCTGACAACACCACTCGCTCGTTTGCTGTAGTTGCCGGGCTCATGGCACGTGAAGTCTGGCCTGTCTCTCAGCAACATAAGATTATGTGAATTCAGTACACAGAGAAGCATAAATGGCTAGAACTACTGGCAATGAGAGCCAAGCGGACTAGCAGCCCTCACTCCGGGCTTTGGCTCCCATTTTCATAAACCAGCGGCTCAACTGAAAGTCATACGGTACTCAGTGTTCTCTCAAATAGCTTGGATACTCCTTGGTATATACGGAATGGATCACCCACGAAGAAACAGAAGGCCATGAAGAATACAGTCATTGATGTCCAGACTAAAGTCAGAAACACGGGAGCTGATGCCTGCGTCTTGGGGCCATACACATCATGACCAAGGAGTTTCGGGCAAACATGTCCCAGCTTTTCAAACAAGGTTCGAAAGCCAATGCAGCATGTTTGTTACTGTCAGAGCATCAGAATTCTGCTCACTGAAGAAAATAGAATGGTGTGAGATAGCAACGGTTTCGTTCGCATTACAGATGCGACTGGACAAAAGAGACTCATCCCGAGACGCTGGATTCTATGAGATATTGCAGGGGGAGGGGGAACGGGGGAGGTGAGTGAGACTATAACAAATACGGCTCTCTTTGGACATTACGTGTTGGATATCCGCCCAAGAGGTAAATGAAGGGCTGCTGTGTGCGCCCGAGTCCCCACAGAAAGAACTTCAGATGGATATTTTGGTATAAATAGAATCGAAGGGTTGTTTATTGCATACAAACGGCTGCCCTTAGTGTACTCGCCAGGCAACAGAAGTGGGAAGCAAAAGGGTTAAGGCACGCGTGTTCTTCAAAGCCAAAGTCGTTGTTTTGGGACCTATGCGTCGGACAAACCACAAGTTGCTTGATACGAAAGCATTGGGAGGGAATAGATCAGCACAGAATGGGATTGCACAGTTGATTGCTTATGGAATTTGAATGGAGTTTTTAGAAGTGAGGAATCGCATTGTGAGGCTGTTGATTTTTGCACTAGAAGTAGACAGCTGTGGGCGTCCAAGTGTGCGTTCTGGCCCAATAGAAGTTAGCAGAAACACACCACCTTACACATCACGACCCTGTCTTTGGGTGCCTTCAAACAGCACCGTATTTTCTGGTCTCCCCTTCCAGAAAATGAGTCGCTTCGTTCGAGCCTACCAGAAAACGGAATAGAGTGTACGCTACGGGTATCGAAGCATCTGAACGTGGTATTCAGTATACACAAGCTCTCTGCGAGACCGCACTCTCAATGTCCCCCCCCTCAGTTGACTTAGAGAAAGCCCAACGAAATAAATGTCCCCAGGTGTTGAGCCTCTGTTCGGGAGCCTGGTACCAATGGACGTATCTATGTTTTTCTGTAAAAAGAGCCTGTCTTCCTCAACGCCGTACCGAGATCCAGTTTCGTAGTGTTCGGAGGATTCTTGCCTGGTTCCAGAAATGCGAAGCGTGCTGGTCCCAATCGTGGAGGCTTATTAGACCGAGTCTGGTTCTCTTATGCACTTCAAAAATGTTTCCTTGGTTTCCATTGCTGACTACTGCTCGGATAGAACCCAAGGGATGGTGAAGACAGTAGACAGCACCTATTATCCGATATCCGACCAAACCTGGTGAGTTATCGGTGACATTCCTCCTACTGAATATGCCCACCCACCCCACACCAGGTTGGGAACCACATGAGGAAAGGGCTTGGGGGACTTAAGGGCTGGAAAGAATAGGTCACAGAGTTGCAGTCATTTTACGCATGCCTCCTTTTTTTCGTGCTTGCAGCTATGATTTCCCATGCCCTAGGACTTCCGGTGCAAAGATGCACTCATTCTAGTAACAACATGCCCAGATGGGACAATAGGATGCACTCGCTGAGCCCTGGACACGCTCAAATGGAGTACCTTGCTCTTTAGTTAGGATGCTTGAGAGAGATGTTTGGTTTCACTGAGCATTTGACACACAGAGGCACATATACCCAACAAAGGCACTTCGGCCGCACTTATCTCAATAGCGGAAATGGGTGTGTAAGAGGTTCAATCATCTTTGGTAGTGATTTCTCACAATAATGCTGACAACAGTTTGTCATGAACTCTCGCTACAAAGAGCGAAACCTCAGAGAGCGACACCTGGCTCTCTTAGTAGTCATAAGCGCCTCCTTCTCATACGTGTCATTGACGAGTATTATTAGATCTCTCTAAAAACGGCATTTCCTACATCACCTCTTTTTCAGAGACTTCCTTGGGATGTGAAAAGGGTTCCTTATTAACGGGAGTGATGAGGTAATGTTCTACGTCTAGAAATCATGTTCTTTCCGAGGGGATATATAGTGCAAGAATTTGACTAGCAGAGTGAGTTCTTGTTGATCGAACGGTGGACATAAATCGTTGCCCTATGGTTACACTTGTTGAAGAGGTGACTTGCCTTCAAAGTCTATAATACAGCATCTCCAGTCTCTCTTCTCTCCATCCAACCCCCTGTCATAAAACTTTACGGACGTCCAACGTTCATGAGCATCTGACTGCCCTTGCCATTGCTAGGCAGGTAGGCAACATTAGGGTTGCCAGACAGCGTGGCAGCAATATCTCTGCTAGCCTCAATCCTTCTGATCTGGACCAAACCGTCGCCGTTCTTGGCAATGGCTTTAGAGATGGTTTCGGCGCTTTCGGCTTCACCCTCGGCGCGGATGACGTTGGCTTGACGCTCCTGCTCGGCCTTCTCGACGACGAACCGAGCGCGCTCGGCGTCCTGCTGCGCAATCTGCTTCTGCTCCACGGCCTTGGTGAACTCTCTGCCAAAGGTCATGTGGGTGATGGAGACGTCCTCAAGGGCGATGTTGAACTCAGCGGCGCGCTTGGTCAGGTCGGAACGGATGCGGTTTGAGACGGCCTCACGCTGAGTGATGAGCTCTGCGGCGTCGAACTGCGCGACGATGGACTTCAGAACTTCGTTGCCGATTGAGGGAAGCACTCTCTCGTCGTAGTCTTGGCCGAGGTTCTGTAAGGCGGTTAGCAATGAGAAGTCCCCGGCAAGTAGAATATGAGCGCAACTTGCCTGGTAGATCTTGGGGAGAGCCTGAACCTCAGGCCGGTGAAGCACACGCAGGGTCAAGCTGACCATCTGGAGATCCTTGCTGCCCGTCGTTGTGGCGATGTTCCTGGGCTTCGTCCTCACGTCGAAAATGATGCTCCTTTGCAGCCACGGCACGAGAAGGTGCGTGCCCTCGTTGATAACAGACTCCTTGACACCTGACAGCCTGTCGAAGATGACTGCCCGGCTTCCTCCCTTGACGTCGTAAATTGAAGACTGAAGGACCGCGACACCGATGGCCGCAGGTACCGCCATGCGATACGCAAAGCCTAAAGCCTGAGCCATTGTGTTTTCCCGTAAAAGTTCGAAAGCTGGGAAAGGAGGGGTATCGAGAGTCGTGAAATCCTCCGGCGGGTTTCGCGGGTGATCCGTTTGGCGTTGGAGCGGACTGCGAGTAGGATGTCGTGCAAGCACAGGTTGGGTTGAAGCTGTCGAAACCTCCTCAGGTCGCGGCGGTAAGCTCCGTCATGGAATTTTAGGCGGGTGTGACCGGGGTCGTCGGGCGGGTGATGCACTGGCTGGACCAGTGGTGACGGAGAGAAAGTTGGAAAAACGCGCTAAGCCTTCTCGGGACGTGCGCCTCAGCGTTCGGGTTCGGCAGGAAAGGGACAGGATTTGAACCTCATCTGATTAGACCCTCCAACTCCTAGCTCGACAGATCGAATCTCTACGCCCGGTTGCACCTCACCGTCCACCACAATAACCTGCCAAGATGAGACCTACCCAAGCTCTTGCCTCGGGGCCTAGCATCCCTCACGGAAAGTACAGCCAGTAAGTCATCGCCTTCCCTCCAGGTCAATTGGCATGCAAGCGCTGTGCGGGCTTTTCCGAAGTGTTAAGTCGAATTGCTTCCCTCCGTCCGCCTCGCTGCGCAACAGCTACGATTGGCTTTTGAATGCTGTTTACTAACTTATTTTGCAGCTACCTCGGCTGGTGGGGTCACATTGGTACGTTGAACTACGAATTTCTCGACGACGATGGACGACGGGGACGCGGTTTAGCGATGTATGATTGGCGGATTCCGGAAACCGAATGGATTGAAGACTTGAAGAAGAAGAGGACTACAAAGCTCGATGCCGACACCACTCACGCATGCGAAATTTGCAGAGAGGGAATCAAAAACTGACGGATATACAGGTGGCGAGAAGCAGAGAGGCATCATCACCTACGGCCTTGCCCCCAACCGCCAGAACCCCTTCGCCGGTGCCGCTCACGACGCCGTCTTCAACACCTGGCGCCGCTTCAGCGGACAGGTTCTTTATGTCCTCCCTCCCATGATTGCTGCCTGGTACATTATGGACTGGGCTACCCACCGGTAGGTCGCACTCGAACCTCGTCAAGATTGCTTGCACTTTGTTGAACGGCGGGTTGACATGTGGCGCAGCAACCACTACTTGAACTCCAAGCAGGGCCGCGCTGAGTTCGGTGACTCCGCGGAGTAAACGGTTTACTTCGACGACGGCGAACGAAAAATGCTAGCGGCGGACCAACGATTCCCTGTGTCAAACACGTGTACATCAACTACGTAGAGGAGGAGATATGGATTAGAACCCCAATTTTTGACGATTTGAAATATCGAGGCTGCTTCTTGTGTCCTGATGCTTTGGCTACTTGAGTTCCTTTACTTCTATGGTACATATCTCTAAAAATGTTTTCTTTTCTCCTGAGCGTTTGAATCCGGCTGCTATACATGATCAGTATTGAAAGTTGACAATGATATTCGGTTAAGTTCAACGACTATCGGAAACGGTGTCACTGCGCTTTGCATGCATGACCTGCTCTCTAAACGTAAACATGAAAGTCCTTGGTCACTCTTACACCTTGTGCTGACATCCGTACAATGCCCGAGTTCTGATTGGTCGTTCCGTCACGTGACAAACTGAGCAGACTGACTCAGCAAACAGGGGGTTTTTACGGGTCGGAAATGCCTGACCACCCAGCAGAAATCCAGGGCCCCACCAAGAAAAAAAAAGTTGCATTGGTCATTGGGAAGGGTAAAAAAATCAAGTCCGGCTGGTCAAGCAGAGCTTCATCTCGTTGCAGCTAACCCAACGTTCATTCCCCTTTCACCTTCTCCGCCCAATCGCAGCTCTCTTTCGCTTTCGAGCTCGATAATCCATCACAATGGCCGCTGAGAAGCCCGAGAAAAAGGAGAAGAAGGACAAGAAGCGATCCGTGTCCGACGGAGGCGTGTCCAAGACCAAGAAGGATAAGAAGGAGAAAAAGGACAAGAAGGAGAAGCTCGAGCGAGCCCTCGATGAGCACCTCCAGGCCGACGTCGCCGCCGATGTTGCCGCCGCCGGTGATTTCGCCGCCAAGACGACGGACGGCCTCCCCGTCGTCGGTGCCCTCGTGCCCTTCGCCGTGCCCCTGGCCGACGACAAGAACATGAAGAAAGTCATGAAGTCCATTCGCAAGGGTACGTTTCTCCTTACCAGGCCCGGAAACTGGCGACTCCCAGCGCTGAAATCGGAATCAATTGGTGGGTGCTGACATTCCCCCCTTCAGCCGCCAAGAACAACACCCTCAAGCGCGGTGTGAAGGAGGTCGTCAAGACCCTCCGCAAGTCCCCGGCCTCCGCCCCTAACAACACCTCCTTCCCCGGCGTCGTCATCATCGCCGGCGACATCTCGCCGATGGACGTCATCTCCCACATCCCCATTCTCTGCGAAGACCACAACGTCCCCTACATCTTCGTAACCTCCCGCGCCGAGCTCGGTGCCGCCGCCAAGACGAAGCGCCCGACCTCCGTCGTCATGGTCACCGAGAAGCGCTCCGCCGCTGATGCCAAGAAGGCCGAGAAGAAGCCTGCCGACGAGGAGGAAGACGACGGTGAGGACTACTCCGAGATCTACTCCGCGCTCGTCAAGCTTGTGCAAAAGGAGACCGCGAAGCAGTCTTTCTGGAACTAGAAAATGACGACAACGATGATGACAATTGTCGATTTCACTTGAGACGCGCCGCCATGAAGCAAGGAGACGTCCGCGTTAGATGAAACAGGTACGAGATGTTCTTCGTCAAAACCGGGCTGGGTGTTGCTGGTTCATGATGCGACATGGCTCTGTGTTGGGTGTACTATACCCTCCTTGCCTTGCGGGACGGACATATGGGATTTTGCTGGTTGGAAAAGAAAGTATCGGCGTTCTAACGGTTGATTGCATGAGTACAGTTTATACTCAATAAAAGATTTTCAAATCACCAAAACCTTCGTTGGAACCGTCAGGGTGCGAAGGTGTGGAGGAAACTCGCTGCTTCTCAACTCTGGAGCAGTTGCGCGATGCTGTGACCAGGCTTCGCTGCTCAACTTGAGGTTTGGCTGCGCTGACCTCGGTCACAACCGCAGGTTATGCTGTCCCATGAGTGCAGATTGGCGGCATATGTGAGCTGGTGTGCAATCGATGTTTCCACCTTGTCGCAAACTTCGACCGCAAAATGAGAACATTCCTTTGGTCTAGTGGCATTCCAGTACAGGTTACTGCCGTTAGACAGCATGGTCTAGTCATTTTTTCAACGGAGCAGGTGAGGTTGTTGTTTGTCTTGTCATTTAAGGGAACCATGGCTTGAGCAGACGTGAAAGTGTAGGTACATGGCACTGTTCCCTTGCCGAGTGTCTCGACTCTTTTAACTCCATGTCCAGGCCCATCCAGCGCATTGATAATAGCACAGGAGAAGTTCCTTCTTCATTAAGGGTTCTCAATTCACAACGCATTAAGCATTAAAATTCCCTTAATCGAAGGGGTTGGTGCGGGTTCCCCACCAGGTGAGGAAGACGGACAGGCCGACTGTCTCAATGACCTTGGCAAGAACACTGACGCCGACGGTGTCGATGGGCCTCTTCTCAGCGAAGACCTGGGAGATGTACTGTGGCCGCGTTAGTCAAGACACTTTGGTCGGCAGCGGGAAGAACATACACCGGGAGCTGAGGTAGCGAAGAAGATGAGACTGCCGAGGTACGCGGCGCCCTTGTAGGACAGGGTGCCTGTAGCATTGATGAGGGCGCCGACTCCGTAAGACTGGAGGGCAGAGCCGACAAGGGACGTTCCCCAGGCAACGGCGGCCGAGTTGGCCTCCTTGGAGCGGAGGAACTCCTCCTTGCTGTTGGCAGCCTTGGCGCGCTGGTAGGTCTGGCCGAAGAGGGGAGTCAAGACTGTTGAGAAGGTTAGGTCGGCTGAGGCCTTCCAAGAATAGCAGTATCACATACCGGCGAGCTCAGCCGTGTGGTTGAAGATGGTGCCGAGGGCGATGGCCGAAGGCTTGACGGGGGGAAGGTCTATTGCATTCTGAAGTTAGCTTTACATTGTAATTCTTTCACAGTGTTTCCAATCGTCTGAAGTTGACGGGATGCAGGATGCCGCGAGGATCGCGTCATCGAGAGCATCATGTAGTACTCGTATGCCTCGCCCAAATTGGACGATATGGTCACTCACAGTGCAGAGACATAGTTGCGGTGTTTGGGTATCTTGTGGTGAAAGGAAAACTCAAGTTCGATTGGGCTGTGAAAAGGTTGTAGACTGCCAGGCTGGATCACAAGGGCGGGACAAGCCAGGCTTTTATGTGCCTAAGGTAAGGGAAATACGTGTGAGCTACCTGTGACCTCAGCTTCTGCATGCAAGTGGTAAGGGACCACGCCAAGCGAGAGCAAGCGCGCCCTCAACATCCCGTCCGGACGAAACAGAGCTAGCTAAGGTAATGGAGTTGATCTGGATCGAAGTCTCATCCCCTCATCGACGAGGTGTGAGGATACCTCTAGAGCTATGTGTACTAAAACCATAGCTGGGCATGGTGTACGCAGTACGAGCAGGGGTGTGTTCAAAGACGTGCCACAGGAGCTCCCTCTTGCGAATGCTTTTCCCTGCTGCATCTGTGTGCTGTGCCCCAAGCTCCTTCCCCTTCCCCTCAGACCACGACCAAGCCTCTTTCCGCTGGGTTTGCTGCAGCAGGTTGTGGCTCCCATGTCCCCTTTGCCTCTTCTGGAGCACTCAGTGGTGTCGTCACTCGAGGCATGATGTCACCAGCCCCTTCCCCCGCCAAACCCACAATGAACCTATTATGGCCCCAACGATTGGTCGAGGCCCGCCAATCCCTCGCCGCATGGCCCCGGCTATCCGCTCAAGCGGGTGACAAAAAATCGTTGCATCCAAAGTTGCCGCGCCAAAACTCCTAACAAAGTGACTTCTCCCTTCAATATAGATCTGGGATATCATAAGTATCTCAGGTAAGATCTGGCTGAGAGCGTGCCGCTTTTTTTTGTCATCCGCTTGCCGCTTCTACTAGCCTGCCCTTTAGCTGGGGAATCCAGCACATCACATCCCCTGAGGTGGCCTACCTGGAGCATTCGGAGCTTGTCCTCCAGTTCCCCCCCTGCCTGTCAAAGTCGTATCCTCGCTGCTCTGCAAAAACGAACGCAAGGAATCTTGTGAAGAAGAAAGCTGGAGTGAATCTGATCTAGGTGTAAATTCGGTGGCTTATGCCCGTATCCAAGGTGGTGCGGAACAGAATCGACCCATCGGAAACACGGTGGCTGGACCCACGAACTGTTGCCGCTTTGGAATGAACATACTGTACGGGCTACTCTTCTGTCCTTCCGCAAAACTACGTATTCATTATATTATTCAGGTTACCCTCCGTTGACATCCGAGGTCGAACCTGGCAACGTCCGGCGAGTTCAGTTGAGCCAGGTACCAGAAAGGAAGACGCAATCATGAATACGCTGGGATATACGTAGTCTTGATCTAAATCTAACCAAGTCCCCGGGCATAGCGTTCGGGAACCTTGACGTTAGCACCCGCGAGTTCACCAGCAACGTGGTGTGATACCAGAAGAGCACGTAGGATTCGATGCCACGTCACGTCACCCAAGGCCCCGGGCCGTAATTTCTCGAAATTTCTTATTAATACAGCGCTGCACCGCGTGATTGAATTCGCTGGTGGTCGCTTCGCTATTCCCATGCCAAAATATCAATATTCTCTACAGACCCAAATCTTTACGCCATATGCTGACCGTCCTCGCCTCCGCGCAATGCAAGCAGCGCCCTCACGTCCGACACGTATTGCAGACCCTCGAGCAGAGGCACTAAGTGAAGCAGATCGTTATCCGTCGGATCATTGATCCAGCCTTGAATCGGGATTGCATTGTCTGGAAGCACATCAGTCAGATTTACTGTGAGGGCTATTGCTAATTGCTCGTCGACATACCTTGATGAAACAGATAGCTCAGAGGACTATTGTCCAGTATCATTACTTTGCTCAGATCAGGCTCAACCGAACTGAGATCTTTGATAAAGGCGCCTTGTCGGAATGTGCAATGCTGTCTATAGTAACGCGCAGAGAAGAACTTTCGTTCTGCCTCTAGCCAATCAATCACAGGATCCGCATATTCCTGAACTGATGCTGTAAAGACAACGAGATTGTACCATTTGCAAACCTGCACGTGTGTCAGCATGTCAAACCTCGTTTTGGCGACTTTGCCAGTCTCACCCTTCTAAGAAAATCGTCACAGTGGGGACGCTTGTTAACCCAGTACAGAATTGGATGTTGCGGTCCGATCGAGGTCTGGCCTCCGGCACCAACGTACGTCTGGTTGAGTCTGACTTCGACCATATGCCCGGTGCTCATGCGGCCGCCCTTTGACATGCTATGAATCAGAGTTTCGTCGAGATCCAAAATAAGCGTCTTCTGGTACTTGGGATCGTTCGGTTCAATGTTTAGGTATGAAGGCTGTCGGCGCGGAATCAGTGGTCGTGGAGGAGCCGGTGTCTTTGGGTATCTCGTCAATGCGCCTGCTGGAGACGTCGGAGACTTGAGCTGCGCGGATATGTCGGAGCCGCCGGATTCACCACTTCCCTTGGGACGTGCAGCAGCAGACTGCGTTTTCCTGTGCTTGCGCTGTGGTAGAGCATCGTCGCTGTGTAGCTTAATGCGTATAGACCTTCGTGCTGGTGCTATTTCCTCCGCCGATGACTTAGACCGAGAGTGGCGACTCGTAGAACCTCGCCTTCTACGATCAGCATCTGACTCCGATTCCGAAGATAAACCTGAAGATGATGACCCTGACGATCCGACTGGTCGAGAGTAACCAACACCCCCGTATCCAGTGCTCCCTTGTCTACCCGACTTCTCGTCCATGGCGTTCGATTCAGGGAAATCGGCAAGTTTCTTCCTGCGCCCGCCAAAGCCAAACAGTCTTTTCAGTTGGTCGAACGGCGCAAATGCGCCAGAGTCATCATAGAGACAGGCGATGAGCCATGCTCCAGGGGAAACAAGGGTGGAAAGCACCCAACGTAGCGAATTGATGAAGCCAACAGCCATGCGCCGCGGCAGGCTGTGCCATGATGTCGACCTCAAGGTTGTATCTTTCGATTCCCCTATCAATGGCGTAGCCTCACCAGCGAGATCCATGCCATGACCATCATTGTGCTTCTCAAAGGCAGACTTCTCCAGCGGGAATGATTCGCCCTGGTTGTTGTCGCCCTGCTTCTCCGCGCTCTCGCTGGTTTGGTCGTCGTCGGATTGCACCGCCAGGCCAAGCGAACCCAGGGAGTTGGATCGCGAAGCTACCGGACTCGGCGGTTGAGAGACGCGCGAAGTTATGATATTTAGGGAGTTCATCTTTGACAGGATATGCAATCCATGAGGCATGGGGTCGGCGGCGTTTTCGATGAGAGGTCGGAAAAGGCGGAAGTGGTCGAGTATCAGGAGAAAGGGGTAACTGCTGGTCAGGAATGTTCCAGACGTTCCGCGCAATACAGGATGCGATGAGCGAGCTGTCGCGTTAGGTTAAGGGACGCTTTGGCAACTTATCGAACAGCGCAGCAATCGAAGTAACGAGCGAATGTATGCGAGTTCGTCTGATTATGCGTGCTGAGGCGGCCTGGTTCGAAGCAATACTGGGAAGATGGAGAATCGGGTCCTTAACCCGTCGTGGTGAAGTGATGTGTTGGAATCCCTGGGTTGGCCAGATGGAATTTCCCCCCCAAATCCAAGAAGTAGTAGCAATCAACTCGCCATAGACAGGCGACGTGTAGGAAAAAGAAGCGCGAAAGTGGTGGCGCTGGCGAAAAAGGGTCGTCCGTCTGGTGCTAAACGAACGCTAAGCCGCGATGTGGCCGTCAGCGCAAATTTACCGACTGTTGTCTGCTGAGCTGGGCTTTGGACTACCTTGACCAAAGGGCCGGGAGGGGAGAATTACGCGGTGTCGAGGAGGCCGGGGGTAGTGGTTGAGATGGACGGGAACTTTTTTCTGATTGGAGGTGTCAACGACAGACAGGAGGCACTGGTCTGTTTTTGCCTGCCGTTCTGTGGACTTCACAATGGATATAACCGACTGGAAGCTGCGGGAAGGAAGCGGGTGCAAGGTGCGAGGGGAGGGAAGAGCGATGGAGCAAGCTCTCAACACTCTGCAAGTCTGCTGGGTCGGCTTGCGCCGCGGTGATGGATTGTTACCAGCAAAAAGTATTTCCACACGGGATTTTGCCGAGGCGATACTTGTGTGCACCTACCTGGCCACCTGCCAGGTGCTGCTTCTGCTGTGCTGATGCTGGTGCTTTTTGCAGGTGCAGGTGCTGATGCTGGGGGTTACACTGCTTATTGACCCTGGCCCTTTCCCTTGTGGGGAACGGAGTGAAGAGAGCCTGCTGGAGCTTCACGTGTTGAGTAGCCGCGAATTCAGTGTCCCTTTTGAATGGCTGCCGTTTGCAGTCATCCTGGATTTAGTGGACTCTGCGTCGATTTTTTGGGGTGGGGCGGGTCATGAAGAGCAGGGGTGACCAGCTGCCGCCAAGCGGCTACGTAATTGATGTACATACGCTACCTCAGCCCACAATCTAGGGTGCCGTCAACCCGTCGGACCAACAGTAAGAGCTTTGGAGGTAGTTTTTGGAGCTCCCGGTCTTTTTCTGTGGTGTGGGTTTCGGGCAGAGCTTCTTCTGCGAGTTGCCCCTCGATGAAATTTCATGGGTTTTCGGCGATGAACTCTCATCTGATTGCTCACATCCATCAGCCGATTCCCGAGCTATGCTGCTCGACATGTGCTCCTGCATGTGAAGAACTAACTCCACTTTTGACAATATCGTTGAGGTGTTTGATTGAGCAGAGGCAGGTTATGAGTTCCTTTGCCGTTCAGTCATTCGTTGACAAAGGGAACCCATAGAGCCTCGTCTCATCTCGCAACTCTTGCGTCTGGCACTTGGTCTACCTACCTACGTAAGTGAACATATATGGGTACGAATACTTACGATAATGAGCGGTTTAAAGCTCGTCGGGACCCTTGTATTGTCCTCAGTGGTCGCTGCTACTTTGTCACTTCCTATTCCCTATGCTAGTAGCATCATTTAGCTGTTATTCATGAGTGTTGTAGAGAATTTTTAAGTCGGCTTTGTTGAAGCAATCAAGCATGCTAGTTGTTCTTATTTATTTGACTGCGATCCAGCTTGTACTAAGGTCTCCGCCTTCTCAAGCTTGAAAGCTGCTAAATACTTTTTTACGGTGCTGGCCGAGCTACCTACATTCAAGGGACTTGGCTCAAGTTGTGGTTATTGTCCCTGTCAAATTGGTCCAAAGCTTTGAATATAGATCATCGCATGATACCTTTACCTACCGTACATGCGATTGTGCTATTTGGCTCGGTAAGAATGAGTTGGCACTTTATGGAAATTCGGCAATTTCTAAACTTGTGCCGTGCTCACAGAATTATGCAGACAATTAATCGACTTTCAAAGAATTATCCGGGACTTGCTCTTGTGCACCTGGTATTTGCCCCGGAGGAGATCTCCATCTGTTTATCGGCCAACGGTTTAGCGCGCCCTACCGCATCACTGGCAGAATCACTAGCAGCTTCCTTCGAACCCCAACGTCATTTTGCAGTGAAAGAGGGGCATCTTTCAGTGGAGGGTCCTCAGCACGGGTTGCTTCGGGCCGAGATCTGTGTGACCACTCAAAATCGCCCACTGACACCAGCTGCCCCTCGGGTCATCCAAAGTCTGGAGCTGCCGCCGGTCACCCAATGCCCCTCGAATTTTTTTGGTGCGACAGGGGTGGTCTCCATTGTGCCTCTCTCCCAGCTTCAATGTTGAGTCACAATCGTTTTCGCACAATTTCCAATTGAACGAACACCCCGATCCGATCCAAGCCAGAAAATCCACCACAAAATTGTGCATTACGCCTTCTGACAGACCTGAAGACGACTCCAGACCTTCTCATCAGTCTCCTGGGACTTCGGCTCGCCGGCGGACTTTCCTAGCCATCTCGCGACAGCCCCGCGATTCCTCCCCGTCCTCGGCCTTTTCTGCCACCGACTTCCACATACTGAAAATGGCTACCGTCAAGCCCAGCGCAGGGGACCTCGAGCGGTACCTCAAATCGCTCAAGGGCAAGACGTTGGAAGCTTCAATCGATAGTCTAATTTCGTACGATGCCTTGCCCTCGAAGCCGTGCGATCCTAAGCTAACTCTTGGATTGCAGGCTCTTGAAGCGAAGACAGATCCAAGGCTCCGAGCTCTGCGCCGTTGCGACCGCGCATATCCTCCTCCAAGTCGTTGCCAAGTCCAAATGGTCTGATGCCGAACAGCTTCTAGAGAAGGTCCAACAGGTCGGCTTGCGCCTCATCGCGGCTCAGCCCAAAGAGCTTGTCGTTGGTAACATTGTAAGACGAGTTCTGAGTCTGATCCGAGATGAGGCGGCGGAGGACAGGAACGAAGATGCAAGCGAGACAGCTACAGAGGCAAGGGCTACTCCGACCACGGCAGTGCCGGACCCCTCCAAGCTCGAACACCAGTGGCCTCCTTCCACTTACACCAAGCAAGATGCGGGATCTGACTACATCTTGAGCGGCCCGAGACCGGTCCGTCCCGGCGCTCTTACCTCCCAAAGCTCATTCCATGTCTCCAAGTCTCTCTTCTCACTCCTCGAGGCCTCTCCGCCAGCGGATGCTAGCGCAATCATGGCTGGATCGCCATTTGGCAAGGACTCCGGCGCTTCAACCCCTCTCCGTGGCCAGTCGACCAAGGTTCACGCTCTCAGGTCAGAGGTTATTGAGGGTATCGAGGAGCTCAAGGATGAGATCAGCCAAGTTGACGATCAAATCGCCGCTGCCGCTGATGTTCAGATACATCCCAGCGACTACGTTCTCGTCCACAGGCCTTCGGCCATCGTACAGAAATTCATCCTACGCGCCGCCACTAGGAGAAAGTTCACTGTCTTCATCGCATCCGAACCGACCAGAGGCACTGACGAGGTTCCTTATGCATCATTTAGAAAGAAGCTGGGTGCCGCCGGCATCAGCTCGATCAGCATCCAGAACGGTGGCATGATGGCCTACATGCCACGTATCAACAAAATCATCCTGAGCGCAAGAGCTGTTTTGGCCAACGGAGGCATCCTTACCGACGCGGGAGCGGGCGTCATCGCGCGTGCGGCCAAGGAGCAGGGCAACCCTGTCATCGTTCTCAGCGGTGTCTACAAGCTTTGCCCAGAGAGCTACTTCGACGAGGAGAGCTTGGTGGAATGGGGCAGCTCTATGAGCCATGTAAGCTTTGCAGACGGAGCCCTCGTTAACGGCGTCGAGGTCCGGAGCGCCGTCAGCGAATTCGTGACTCCGGAGCTGCTCGATACCTACATCACCAATCTGTAAGTGAAGATAAACACGCGCAAAGCAGACAGAGAGCTAACCACCCCAATAGCGGCGCGCACTCTCGTAACCATATTTCGACTATCATCGCAGATCATTACAAGCCGGAAGATGTTGATTTCCATCTCTGGAGCACTGAGGCTGACCGATGATATTAGACACGCCCGAAATCGCAAGGAATATCTTGCATACAACCCTGCAGGGACGCGACAACGGTGTCCGCAGCCCTCGTGGTGATTCGTGATCTGATGACGAAACCGAAGAAACTTTTGGGGACCTGACCAGTCATCGGGACCATCAGGCGTGGCATGCATAGCCTGGGACTGTACAGTACATAATCATCGGTGTGGTCATATCCCTGCTGCGTAAGGTGGTAACCCTCAGTCTGTCCTAAGGCTAGGGTCGGTTGATTCGGCAGCGGGGTTGAGTCGGAGCAATTCACTTTCAGGGTCGGATTCCCAACAGCGTGGGAGACCCACTGAAGAGGACGGGCTATGGCTGGGGTTTGGGGCTTTGTCATTTGTGTGGATGGCCACGGTGCGCTTGGCGGTTCAGTCACACCGACCGGTCTTGGATTGAGTGCGCTGCTGCCTTTCCCGTTCGCAAGGGGGCCGTGTCAGCAGCTTGCAGTATGGCTTCTCCGACTGGGGCTTCGAAGTGAAAAGACATTGGGCAGCGACATCTTTTCGGGAGTTTGACGAACAAGGCGTTCCCCCTCGCAAGATAGGTTTACTGGGTTAAGGTACCGCTGCGCCTTTCACGGGCAAGGGTGTCCCTCAAACAAGCTTGATGCTTATCTTCACCTAACATAAACTCGGCCACGCCGCCTGGGCTCCCGCGAGGGGGTGCCCAAACTTCACTGTTAGGTTGTCAGTGACGAACCGTCGTTCGTGGTTCGTGGTTTGAGGACTTCAACGTCGTAAGGCTACGCGAACGGGGGTCCTGGAAGACAGCTATGATGTCCTTATCCAGTAAGGTTCACTAGGTTTAGCGGGAAAGCATGGGGCCTTGAGATGGACGGACGTTGTAAGACGCACGACGTGCAGGATTGAGTCAACGGAGTTTAGCCCAGAGCCCAGCCAGCCCAGCTCATGGAAAATGCCATATGATCCCACCGACCTGCCGAGGTGCCGATGAGCTGTTGACCCTTTCTTGTCCTACCTGTCATCTTGGCTAATTTTCTTTCTTCACGTCTGATCCATTCCACGTTGCCTATTTACAATCAGACCGATAACAGGCCATAGTCCATCTCATCTTATCCCTGCGCGTCATAGCTTCACCAAGCTCTCAATACCAAAATCATCAGAGTATCACCGCGAATGGCCATGCGACGACGAATACCGGACATTGACGACGTCCCACCTCCCCCTTATTCCGAGACCGATATCTACTCAACTGCTGGTCGCACCGCAGTGTCCAACAACAGTTCAAACTCGCCACGCATCCCGTCCGACGATGCCGCGTCCAGAGTGTCGTCTCACGCTTCATCTCACAGCGAAGTCATTTACACCCCGCCATTAACCCCCGGCACAAGCGGTACCCAACCGCACTCTCACCACAATTCGCTGTTCAACGCAAGTACTTTGAACAACGCACCGCCCACGGCGATTTCGGATTTTGCTGCAGTCTACTTCCAATCTCGCCCTCCGCCGGCTCTACCCCCGCGCGAACAGCTTGTCCATACCATCACCGTCAAATCCTCGACCACCCCATATGACGTTCCCTACATCCCGGCCTGGGCGGCGCGCGATGTCAACCAGCAAGATTGGGCCACTTTCATCAACGCCCTGATTCCCCACCACGCCGCGGCTCGCAACGAGGCTGTGATCATTCGCAAGCTACAGGCAGAGGAAGAAGCCATCGCCGTCGCTGCGGCCGCGTCCAGCGGTAATAGCGTCAGCGGCCAGAGCACGCGTAACAGCAGCAGCCATGCGTCCGCGCAACTGGACCAGATCCGTTCCGACACGGAAACCGACCTCAGCGCAGCTGTCGCGAATGGAGGTTTCAGGAGGGAAGTCGCAGAGGACGTGATCGCGCAATGGAACGAGGGCTTCTTTCGTCCGCGGAGTATGACCGTTCAGCTTGCCCCGGAGGTGGAGCAGCTGCGGATGCCGGGAGCCTGGGATCAATCTTTTGATCGAAGCATCGAGAGTCCTGCCTCGGCTGGTACAGGGGGTCCGATGCCGTTTCCAGCGCATGCTCACCAGGAACCTGTGCCACACCATCAACCTTCCGGATCGCGGAGTTGGAGCTTTGCAGGAATCAGGCTGAGCGAGGACAGCATCTCTATCGGCGACCGATTTGTGGCAGACGCCAACGGCATTCGGATGGGCAACTTCGTCGCTGATGAAAGGGGCATCAGGTTCGGCAGCAACTGTGGCAACAGCAATAACGCTGGTACCTCTCGGGTACAACCTTACGTCGGCCAGCCATGGCATGCCACACTCAGTCCAGTCCCCATGTTCGGAGCGGGACCCGGACCGTTCCCGACGGGACCACACATGCCGCCCCCAGGACCCCCGCCAGACCATCCGCTATTCCCCAGCCATCGAGGCGGTGGTCACGGCCGCGGGCGTGGGCGTCCTCCCAGGAGAAATCCCTCCGACCGCCGCTCATCCTCGTCATCTTCCTCTTCCTCCGAAGCATCGACCGACTCAGACTCCTCGACATCTTCCATCGGTTCCCTGCCCGACTACGAGGACCTTTACCCAGCACAACTGCCGGTGTACAAGCAGCGCGTGACAGACTGGCTCTCTCATCCAGACCAGCCCATCAGCAAAGCCGACGTAGTGCAACTGCGTTCAGAACTACGCTCCGCGAGGTCAGCTGCCCGAGAACAGGCGCGAGATCCACACGCGGGTTCGTCTTCAGGGACACCTCCAATCGACGAGAAGGTCCTGAAGGCAGAGATTAAAGCCCTGAAGCAGGACTGGCGGAAGCTCAAACGCCAACAGCGGGCCCTTCGCAAAGACAAACGCCGAGAGAGGCACGCGAAGAGGCGCGAGGAAAAGAGGGTTCGTAGAGAGCAGAGGCGGGAACGCAGGGAGCAAAGGAGAGAGCACAGAGAGTCGAGGAGGGAGGGTAGACGGGCCGGCGGCGGTCGAGGACACCACCACCAATCACCAACTTGGGGTGCGCCTCCGCCGTTCCCGCCTCCCGGCGTACATGTCCACGTACCTCCGCCGCCCGTGATTCACACTCCTCCTGCTCCCCATATCACGCCCCCTCAGCGGCCGTTCATGCACACGCCCCATGCCCCGCCCGCACCCGATGTACCACCTGTCCCGCCTGTTCCGAATATGAGTGCTCCAAACAATTTCAACTGGGGCGCTCCGACCGTTGGAAGGGGCTCTGGTGGAGGTTTCTCGGGAGGTCATCCTTGGGCTGGCGGATTCGGTAGAGGTTGGGGCAGCCGCGGCCGTCCCGAGCCGTTCCAAGTCGGTTTTCAGGGCGCGTGGCCCCCTGGGGCAGACCGAGGATTCGATCCCATATCCCCTACGACGTCATCGCCACATCCTCCTTCGTCGGAATCACTGAACATGGCGATACAGGATATGGAAAAGGACTTGGCGCAAAAGGTGGAAGAGCTGGACAAAGTCCACCTCGAGCAGGCGACAGAGGAGCTCGACAACCCCTCCGGCAGGGGGAGAGGGAGATGCGGTGGTGGTCGGGGATGGGGCCTCTGGACAAGGGCCGGGAGCTCGAGTGGCGAGCAGACGGCGCAGCGCCTTTTGGAGGAGATTGACGAGATATCGAAGAACGTAGAGAAACTCCGGATTGAGGCAGACGCTGAGTATGCTAGGGAACTGGTGGCGGAGGATAGGAAGGCCAATGGAGGGTGGTTACGACAAAACACAAGTACTGGGCCAGCTGAATAACGTACAGAACACGTGGAGAGGATCGTTACTTCATGGGATGGAATTCCTGTGCCTCTTCTATTTCTTTTTGGTCGCCGTGCTATGATGCGCCTCAACCTGTCGTAATCGTCAAACCCGTGCATCACTTCGGGGCATGTGTCCCTATGCCATCGTACCCCTTTTTCTAGGTCCCAGTTCGTTGCCCTCTGGGAGCTTAAAGTGCGTCTTGCGGCAAACGACTCCCAAAGACAGAGTTTAGTAGATAGTTCTCAAACAGCGCAATAGGGGCGCGCGTCTTCGCAAGCGCGCCCCTCTTTGCTGTCTGCTCTGAGCTCACGTTCCCTCTTCCACTCTTGAATGCATCGCCGACGCGTTTTGAGGTTCGCAGAATCACCGGGCCAGCTCGACTTCTAATTTTTGCTGCTCTCGTTCTTCTCGACAAGCTCGCCGACACCCAGCCCGCGGCCGACCTTGACCTTGCGCTTCTTGTCCTTGTCGCTGGCGTTAGGATCGCGGCCGACATCGCCGACAGCCTCGCCCTCATCGGCTGCGGGGCCGTCTCCCTCCTCACGCTCGCGGTCCTCCTGGATCTGCTCGCGAATGTAGCTCAGGTCGAGCTTCATGCAGAAGGCGTCCTCGCCGTCGGCGTAGTACTTGTTCTCAACCTTTTCCGTCTTGAAGCCCAGGGTATCGCGGTAGAGGTGGATAGCGGCCTGGTTGGACACACGGACGTGGAGGGAGACGTATTGGGCGCCAAAGGTTTCTACCATGGCGAGTTCTGGCAAGTTGTCCGTCAGCACGTGTTCAAGAAATCGGAGTTTTGTTGAAGGGGACCCAGGCGCTGGAAGGTGTGGAATCGATTAACAGGAATAGACATACGACTTTGACGCATCAGCTTCTCAGCAATGCCCAGACGGCGGTGGGTGCGCATCACACTGAGTGAGGTGATGTGACCGTGGGCAACGCCGTCGGTGGGCTCCTCCTCCATCTTAGCCAGGACGTAGCCGACGATCTTAGGGTAGTCGTACGGCGTACGCTTGGGTCGGGAGACGTCGACGGCGACATAGCTGAGCTGCGGCCACGAAAGGGCGTGGTACAGGTAGTACTTGAGAAAGTAGTTCTCGGGGAGGTTCTCGAGGTTGGCGTGTTGTATGAGGGGGAGGTCAGAAGACTTGAGGAGACGGATATCCATGGTGGACGGCTTTTTTCTCCGGGTCGTGCGGAGGTAGGATTGGACGCGGTGAAGAGGCTGTATGGCTGACCCTTGGTCCGGTGTGGTTAAGTATCGCGCGCGAAGCTGAGGTGGTGGGAGGGGTGCGTGTGGTGTATGGGTTGGGAATTGGTGATGAGCAGAATGGTACCAGAGGGGAGGTGAACTTTTAGAGTGACCCTGGTCGGTGGTGGCTGCTGGTGACCCACCACCGCTACAGCACAAGACTCCGACTGTCGCTCAGTACCCCGCCAATTGCGATTGACCGGGAGGCTTTTAATATCTAGTACACCTCCTCCAGCATCTCATATATTAGCGTATGACTTTATGGGGCAAACTAGAGCTATATTCGCTATATTAAGCCAGGGGTTTTAGAAGTCGAGGTACTTATATTTATATAGTAAAAGAGCTATATTAGATATATTAATATATACTTAAAATAGTATAAGCTCGCCACTTGCTTTAATATATCTATATAGGCGCTTTAGTATAGATCTCGCGAGATTTATTAATACTTCCTCTAGAATAGCGTTCTAAGCCTTATATACTACGCTATATAATTAGGCTAATAAAAGTCGCGATATATTATAGTTCTATTTAATTTACTACTTTATTTAAAACTAGATATTCTTAATAGGGTTAAGATTAGGGCTTTAGGCTAGCTATTTAAGACTATTAATCTTATAGTTAAAAAGCTATTACTAGGTTAATTATAAGGAATACGGGCCGTAGTTATTATACTATAGTATAAGCTACTAGGGTACTATATAATATATAAAGTTATTAACGAGAGGAAGGATATATCTATAAATATTATTAGATCTAAAATACTATAAAAAGATTATAAACTTACTCCTAATACTTATTTAAATTAATCTAACTAAGGCTTTTATCCTATACCCTATAAGGCCCCTTCTAGTAGCTAAAAATACTACCCTAAAATATCTAGCTATAGCCCTTCTAATAGATAACTACCTAAGCTTATTCTAACTCTATAGTATAATAAGTAATCTATTACTTTTATATTAGGTTACTTATAGCCTAGGTCTTATCTATAAATAGAATAGGGCTTACCTCCTAATCTTCTAAATTAGGGTAGAGTTAAAAGAGGTAGTAATAAAGCTATATTTAATTTCGCTTATATTATTAAATAAGTTTAATACTCTAATATCGCTTCTCTCTTTTATATTCTATCTACTTTAAAGTAATAGTAATAGCTTAATCTCTAAAGGGCTTAAGGCTAGGGACTAAATAATAAAGGTTTAGCTATAGGATTATTTAAATAAGAGGGTTATTAGTATTAAAGAAGTTATATATCTTAGCCTTTATATTATTAGGTATATATTTAAGTACGTAGTAGTTATTTTTTTATAATAAGAGTTAGGATATAAGAGCTTACTATACCTACTACCTTAAGAAGCTAGTCTTATTAGTAATAGTATTATATTCAAGGCCTATATACTTATAGAGAGTCTAGTAGACTAGCTTATTATCGCAGGTAAGTTTAGTATAGCGAGGAGCTTAGTTATATTATTATAAGCTTTAAAAGAGGCGCTTACTTATAATACGCTCCTATATTTAGTAAGAGCGCTACGCAGCAGGTATTAAATAAATATTACTAGAGTTTTAGCTATTAATAAGGCTATTAATATCTATATTAAACTAGCGTAAGTAAGTAGGTAGTAGTAATAATATTAGGCTAAAAAAGCGGTAAAATAATTATAAGTAGGTAGTATAGGTAAAAATTTCGACCTCTTATACTTTTAGCTATTTTTTAGTAGTAAAATAGTAATTAGTAACTTATGTAATTAATAATTAATCGGTAGGATAACCTCACTGCTATAGCTAATTAAAACCCCTACTATGTAATATGCTAACATATGAGATGCTGGAGGAGGTGTATATTAACTCAAGTTTGTGCCGTGGTACTATGACGAATTGACTCCGTAACTTGCAGTCAGCCACTCGATCTCGGCCCGTCTCTTAACTCGGAACTGATGGAGTTTGACTTCTTGGACGCTGACGAGAATTGGATTTGCACCGAGTCTTTTGCGCTGGCCTAAGACGTCCCATCCAGTACATCTCCGCGTATGCACTACTCAGTTGCGCCCATGTCCGTCATTCACTGAACCATTCTTGGCTTTCGAATAGGAATCGCGTATCAGTGTCTCAATAACACACACACACGACGAAAAAAAATCCCTTCAGGAATTCTCAGTACAACGCCTTCGCGCTAGTTACGCAGACGGAACCCTTTCAGCGCATCAAGCCCTGCCACAGGATTGGCGCAGGAGAATGGCGTGGGGGTCTCCCATCTCAGCGGCGGGTTCTGGCACCCCACCGCGGGGCAAGCTCCAACATCTCCCGGGCAGGGCCAGCTTTTTGCGACAGCGGGGTAGCTTCCCGCGCAAGAGCTTGTCTCGAGGGGCACCTGCGCCAGGATCTTTCCTGCCACGAGGACGCGTCCCATTGGGCGGTTCGTCGTTCACCTCCAGACCAAGAGAGTCACGAGAACTGCTAGCATTGCCGATTCAGGAGATCGTGTTTCCTAGGGTCCCAGTTCTTAGGCTGGGTAAGCTGGCCCTTGCCTTTGCTACCTTATGAGAGCTACCTTGTCGTCCCCGTCCATTGTTGTCGTGAGCTACTCCGTAAATCTGTTGTCTTCTTCCTCTTCTAGTCTTCCCACATAGTGCAACGTTTCCGTGATCCATTGAGCTGTTAGGTGCAAATATACAACCCAATTTGGACGGAACCATTCAAACACTTACGAAATGTCTCGTTCTTTGGAAGGAAAGCTCGGAATTGTCACCGGTGCCTCCCGAGGTGAGCACACATACCAATTTACGGTCACTACCTTTACTCTTCGAAATGTCGACTGACAGATGCCAGGCATTGGTGTGGCCATCGCAGAGAACCTGGCCTCGAAAGGCTGCAACCTCATCCTAGGCTACACCTCCCCCTCCTCCAAGTCCTCCGCCGAGCAAGTAGCAAACGACCTCAACACCAAGCACAACATCCAAGTACTCCCCGTTCAAGCCGACGTGGGAACCCCAACCGGTCCGCGCTCGCTCGTCGAGACAGCCAAAGCCCATTTCGAAAAGGACGGCAAGTTCCAAGTCGACATTCTCATCAACAACGCCGGCGTCGCCCAGAACAACCTCCTCCCTTCCATCACGGTCGACCAATTCGACGTCTCCTACCGCGTGAACGTCCTCGGTCCCCTCTTACTGGTCCAGGCCTTGCAGCCATACCTCCCGCAGGACCGCAGCGGCCGCATCATCAACATGTCCTCGGTGTCCTCGTCGGCTGGCTTCCCGGAGCAGAGCGTTTACGGCGGCACCAAGGCCGCGCTGGAAGCCATGACGCGCACGTGGGCTCGCGAGCTCAGCGAGAACGCGACGGTCAACGCTATCAATCCCGGCCCCGTCCTGACGGAGATGTACGCGGGCAACACGCCCGAGTTCAAGCGTTTCATCAAGGGCTTCATCGAGCATGCGCCCCTGATGCGCGCGAGAAAGGGCGTTGACTCGGACGAGCTCGTCGCCGAGGCCGAAGAGGCTGGCGGTCGTCCCGCGTACGTTGATGAAATTGCTGGTATTGTTGGTATGCTTGTCTCCGCGGAGTCGGCCTGGTGTACTGGCCAGGTTGTGTGTGCCAATGGCGGCATGTTTTTTGGTCTGCAGTAGATGAGGACTTGGTTGATGATACATGAAATTTTGCCATGTTTTGTTTATTTACGCTTTTAGGGTCATAGAATAGATTTAGATCGATTCCCAATTAGACAATCTTAGTTGAGATACATTTTTGTTCTCGTCAGGTATATGTTATCATCAATGCATACACATGCACATCGGAGACCGTCTCCTTCATACGCTCCTCAATCTTAGCCATTATTGATCACGAGGAGTAAGCAAAGGCCCTTTCCCATGAAAAGTATTGTTGATACATGTAGATGGTGAAAAGTGCTGCAAGAAACGCCTCTAGCCTATACGCAAATGATGGATCCGATGCTGTTGCCACAACGCTCACAATGACAACCAATTTTTTTCTCACGTCGAACGGGTTGCGGGTACCATAGAGAAGTTTTGAACGAGGCGCAATATCGGTCATAGGTACTAGCTCTCTCTCTCTTCTCCCCCCCCTGGATAGATTCTCGCGATAACTTCATATATCGGCGGCTGCGCTCTTGAAACGGGTAGGCACCGTGGCGCTTCCGACTGAGAAAGACCGAGGATTTTTGTGAGTAATCAGGATGCGCTTCTCTTCTGCCTGCACTGGTCACAATTGCACAACGACTTGCTTCACGTGCTCATCACAATCGTCGTTGATCTGGAAGCGGAATACGCAGCTGTGCTAAGGAGCAGGACTTATCAGCTGTTTTGGTTTTGGTGTTCCAACTCGCCTAACTAACATTCATCTTTGAGAAGCAAATCGGCTGGGGTCCAGTTTTTGAAAGGTTTGGATACCAACCAAGCTTGTGGTTGAGCTGGCGAAATATAATGACGCTGGCCGGCTGGTCATTATTAGGCGGGTGTGTTAGAGAGTAGTTCACTTGTAGGTAGGTGACAATAGTCGCTGAGTCAAAACGCTCAAAAATTTGCCCCGCCATCATTGTAAATCACCCCTTCATCAACTCCAACAGCACCCTCGACGTAGCAAATTTCGCACAACATAACTATCTTTATTCACTCTTGATACAGATCGGGTTGTCCTTTCAAATAAAAGGATAGATAAGCACGTCGTTCATGGATTCAGATCCCTTCGACGATGTCCTCAACCTCGAGGAGCAATTCTTCTCCGAAGGCTACCGCCAAGGCACCGAAGATGGCATCCTCGCTGGGAAGATTGAAGGCCGCTCCGTCGGTCTCGCAAAGGGCTACGAAAAGTTTTTCGAGAGCGGCAGGATACACGGCCGCTCCGTGATCTGGGCCAACAGACTATCGCTCCCGCAAAAGACCAACGCAGTCGCCGCATCAACTCCGGGCCAGCAGCAGCAGACAGAACCAAAGACATGCACTTTACCGCCCCTACCGCCAAACGCAAGACTCGAAAGGAATGTCACCGCAGCTTTTGCGCTTGTTGAGCCCGAGACCCTGTCGAAGGAGAACAAAGACGACGCGGTCAACGACTTTGACGATAGGTTCAAGAGGGCTCAGGGCAAGGTCAAGATCATCGAGAGGATGACTGGGGAGAGTTCTACCTCCAAAGACGCTGCTGAGGCTCCCAAGACGGAGGCGAAAGAAATTTGAGGGGGTTTCTGATTCTGGCATGGGTGGCGTTTGTCCATTGTAGGGTATCAGCACGGGAAAGGCTGGATTCTGCTGAGCTACCCAAAAGAAGCGGTATAAGACAATGAAGTACTTTGAGACAAGAGCCAAGAGATCTGAGAAAACGTTTAATGAAATCTACCCTTCATATATACAGCTGCACCTCACACTGAAAGCCCTCTTCCCGATTGCTCAAGTAAACGTCCGGCAAGGGTAACTATGTTCCATTAGCAAATCACAGTCATCTTACCCACTTCGGACGTCAAACTTACGCATCGCCGTAAGACTGATCCTCGTTGACCTTGTACTTGTGCACGTCCCACTTTCCGCTCTTCAAGTCGTGCCCGCTAAGAGTTGGGGGAAGGCCGTTGGTGAAGAACGTCTCCTTGCTGGCCTCGAGGGCCTTGGCGGCGTTCTTCTCGAGGTACGGCGCCAGACCGGAAGCCTTGGCCTCTTCCTGCGCGGCGACGAGGGCCTTCTCGCCCGCCTCGCCAATGAGCTCAACCCGCGGGTTCGCGGCGGAGCCGATGGACAGCAGACCGACGACGTCGGCCTGGTTGACGACGCTAAGGGCTGGGTAGTTGCGGCGGACGTCGCGCTTCCAGTACGGATTGTCGGCGATGTCACCCGCGGGGGCGGTGACGGGGTCGTCGTAGGCGAGGGGGTCCTGGGAGCCGGGGGGTGGATTGCGGAAGGTCGTGTTCAAGGGCACGCCGGAGGAGCGGTTGGGATCGAGGGCAAGGGTGCGGCGGATGCGTTCCCAGACGCCAGTGGACTGTAGGGTTTGTTTCTGCGGAGAAAGATTTGTCAATTATCGGCTAGTCTTCGAAACGAGCGCAATGGGGTCATTTGGAGGAGGAGGAGGAGGAGGGTTCGAGATGCTGCTCGTGATTGTCGTCTGGCGCAGCTTTGTCTGTTGTCGGCCAATTGAAGCCGCTGGTCGTCGTACCTTGGAAATCTCCACAATGCCGCCAGCCGCAGCTTTCGCAACTGCCTTGGAGGCCATTTTGGCGACGTCGAGGGTTTAGGGAAGAGGGAGGGGACGTCGGTCGTTGATGGGCGAACCTGAACGTTGGAGGTGATGCGGCATCCAGGTCGAGAGCGTGCTCCAGTTTCTGGCAGGACCGGGCAGCCGGGGTTTAGCCGGTCGAAGCAATAGCCGTGCTTCAATTTGCAACCCGACTTTCAGAGCAGTATCCACATCGCCTCCCTCACGAAACTGCAACGCTGGGTTGGTACACAGACAATTGTGGCGTTCGGCGTGCATCACCAGAGAGCGACGCGTCGAAGTCGAGGCAAGAGGGACAAGATGCATTGAAACATCAAAAGACCAACACCAGCAAATCAATTCCCAGCTAACCTACGAAGGGGAAAAAAAACGGAAACAAATTTTGCACGTTCCTCCCACCAGTCTTTCCAATTGAAAGAGATTATCCCCATCTTCAGATTGTACTTACATCGCAGGACTATAATTACTCCTTCTCATCCTTCTTCTCGGCCTCACCGGCGGCTTCCTCCGTCTTCTCTTCATCTTTCTTGTCCCCGTTGGCGGGCTCCGCCTTGGCGTCGGCGGCAGCAGTCTCAGCAGCGGGCTCAGCATCGGCGCCGCCCTCCTCGACGAGCGCCTTGACGACGTCGACGGTGGCAGCCGGGCCACCGGGCTCAGCGGCGAGGACCTTACCGGACTTGTCGACGACGAAGACACCACGCTGAGTGCTCTTGGGGAGCTTCTTGAGGCCAATGGCACCGATGAGGGTCGCCTTAGGGTCGCAAAGCAACGGGTATGGCAAGTTCTGCTTCGTCTTGAAGGTGGTATTGGCCTTTGGCGAGTCCATGGAAAGGCCGTAGATATCCAGACCCGTCTTGGTGAGTGACTCGTAGGAGTCTCGGAAGAGACAGGCTTGTTTAGTGCCTGGATATCACGTCGATATTAGCATGTTATTTGGGTCCAATGCGACGCGCCAAGTACATATCAGGCGTTGAGTACTCACATCCAGGAGTCGAGGCCTTGGGGTAGGTAAAGAGAACAACTCCAGCCTTGCTCTTTTCGACAAGCTTCTTCAGAGTAATCTTCTCGCCGTCGTTGTCCTCAACCTCGCCGCCGAAGGCGTCGAGGTCGATGGTCGCGCCCTTGGTCGCCTCAACCTTCTTGTCGGAGCCATTGGCAGCGACGGGCTTCTCGGCGGATTCCTCGGCAGCAGGCTTCGCCGGCTTGCCCTTGACAGCCTCCTTGACCTTGTCAGTCGCCTTCGCGACCTTTGATGAGGCCTTCTTGGGGGCAGGAGCCGGAGCAGGCTCGGGGGCTTTGCGCTTGCGGAGCTCGACAGGCATGGCGTCTGTTCTGTACACGGATGATGTAGGGTGACTGGACGGCAAAGATACAAGAGGAATCGCTCGTGATGTGCGACTTGGGCTTTTGTGATGCGCTGATGACGCGACCTGGATGTGATGAACAACTCCGGTGAATTGTAAGAGAACGGGAGGAGGATGTACGGGAGTCGAGGGAAGTTGAGAGGTAAACAGGAGGTTCAAGAGGACGTCCTCGGAACGAGCCAATCACAGGGTTCGATGGGCAGAGCTTTAGCCGGGACCAGGGGCTGATGCGATGCAGAACGCACAGCAGTGCGAACGTGGACATGGTGCTGCATTTTGCGCGGGGTGCGGGCACTCAGACTACGGGCGGGTACATCGAAATCGTGCCTTAGTCTACACCAAAAGCTCGGACATTTTGGTGGAATCCTTAAGCTCAGGGCAGTCTGGAAAATACGCTGCGTGCAGCTCGGGAAGAGCGAGATGATGTTGCCGGTGGATGGTGGATGGTGGTGCTGGGGGGCATGTCTAAGTTCCATTGGCTGATTGCGAAGGTTGGCCGGCTAGGGGAGAGTGTCCGGGTTCCCGACTGAGATTGCTCCTGCTGCTCCTTACCGTACTCTTGCTGGTTGGGGCAGGAACGGAAACGATAACGGCAATGGCAATGGCAGACGGGGAAAGAGCACCCAGGTAAGGTAGCAATAGCTTGCCGTGGTTCGTGCTGTCGGCTGTTTCCCTGCCGTCGACCTCTCAACGCTCTTGCTTCCCCTTGCTACACCCCAGCCTAAGCTTTGGGGCATGGCAGTGCGTGCCCTCGACCCCAATTGGTCTTAGCCTCTGAGGGTGCGCACGTTCTGGCGCCGTCGGCCTTCTGTGGGGAACACCAGATTGCTGGGCCTAGGGCCAGATCCAGATGCGGTGCAGTCTCACCCACGTCGTCTCCGTCATTGGCGTTCCCGCCACCGAGATCGGTTCAGCATGTTGTCTCATATCGTGGTGAATGATGAAGGACCGCACTCGCTCAGCCTGCACATATATCTCCATGTCAATCAGAGAGAGCTTGTCTACATATGTCGGGCAATAGCAGCACACCGGTCCTCATTGAACTTAGGTTCTTGTCTTTGCATACCATCTTCGTCAACACTACCTTTTCGCCCTGCTGCTTGCTGCCCATACCGCCATTATCGCCATTCGTCAGCCTCAACTTACACTCGATGCCATCATTCCAGTTCGTACCACCGACTTGCGCCTCTCTCTTCTCGATCACGGTGTCTTTCATTTCTTCTCTCTTTGCACACATCGACCACACTCTTTCCTTGCGATCACTCGCTGGGTATGTTGTCTTCCTGCGTTTCGTTGATATTCATCTTCCACTTACATCCCATGTGGCTTATTAATGCGTCTACTTTCGAGTTGGAAGGAAGATTTGACGCCAACTTACCCCATGCCATCCTGCCCTCCACACGGGGCGCCGAGAAAGTGTTTTTTTTTTTTCAAGAATTCAGATACCTCGACGATTCAGTTCGGCTAAAAGTTGGGTTCTCGAAGATCTATGAAACGTGACGCCTGGCAAAGACTTTGGGCCTACCTTACACATGAGTCGATACCTACTGCATCGACAAGACGTCGAATGCAGAACTCTCTGAAGCTATCAGCTCATTGTATTAGTGGTATAAGGACTCAGATACGTGTTTCGTCTACCTCGCTGACTTGATCGATGACACGCGATCGGCAACGTTCCCCGACCGTTTCGGAGCCACTTCTTGGTTCAATCAAGGCTTGAATCTTCAGGAGCCAATAGCTCCGGACACCATCATGTTCTATAATGTTTTCCGGACCCTGCTGGGCTCGAAGAGCTTCCTGAGTGGCGAACTAACCACAAGAACAGGCATCGAGAAGCCGTCCTTGACAAGCAGGTCTCCCTGGATCAAGTTCCCGTTGCAACTCGCACGTTGTGAGCCTCATAGCGTCAAACTACGCGTGTGGAAGATTCGGCCTATTGTCTTCTCGGCGTTTTCGAGATCAATATGCCTCTACTTTACGGCCAAGGCACCACGGCTTTTTGGCTCGACTAAATCAGACATTCTGCAAGAGACTAACGATCCATCCCTTCTCGCCTGGACGTCCGGAACATTTGCTGTTGTACATTGGGGTGTTTGCGACCTTGGCGGCCCAGTTTTCTTCCCGATCTCAAGATAGTATACATGCCACATCCTCTCGTAGACTCCAAAGTCATTGTAACGAGAACGAATCTGCTGGTGTCAATCACACTCTACGTTTAAGGGCTGGCCACAGGACTCGACGAGAACTTCATTGGGAGCGAGATGTGTTGTCACTACAGTGCTGCCATAGGGAGAAGACTACACCAGCACGAATCTGGATAGGTGTTCACGTCTTGAAGAGTCCGTCAGCATTCTTAGGCTCCACGCCTTGCGCTCTAGGCAGGAATTCCCTCAACACTCTATCGACCATACGAAAGGAATGCCAGATCAACAAAGCTCCCACGATGTGTTACTCGAGAGTCGTCACAAACGGACGGACTTAGGTTCCAGCGGGCTATCTGCGTCCGAAGCAACACGGAGCAAACCGCTCTCAGAAAGCATCTGAGCTCCAATTCGGCAAGGTAGATGCAGCATCGATGTTGACGGATCCGGCATTGAACACCATTCAGTTTGCAATGGTACGAGGATGCGTCCCGCCATGTGATTCGGAGGAGCCAGATGATGCGCCGACATGACTTGAGCCGTTCGATGGCGTCGCTACACCCGAATAACCCGTCTTACGAACACTTCAGGTATCCGACAGTCGCTTTGTCGTTGCATCTCTCAGCACTCTTCCCAACGGCGCAGGGCAAGATGCTTTGGTCTTCTTAGTTTCTGTCAAGAACATTTCAAGGTCATAATTTCCTTCCAACGTTGCGGGAAGTATCAAAGCCCTGCGAGAGCCCGCACTGGTAAGTGGCACGCTCATCATCACAACGCAGTCGTGGCGACCGAGATACGTTTGCGTATGCGATTGATATTTCCCTAATGGGCAAGACATAGTAATCCACTAGGCAAGATGGCCGAGCGGTCTAAGGCGCTAGCTTCAGGTGCTAGTCAAGAAATTGGCGTGGGTTCGAATCCCACTCTTGTCAAGGTATTTTTTTCGACTATCGTGATGACTCCTTGGGTAACGCTGGGCTTTCTGCGTGACTCTGAAATTTTGGTGACTTTGGCGGAGATTTAGTAGTGAGTTGCAATGTTCGACTGGTGGTGGATGGAGCGTGCGCTACTATTTTGTCAATTTGACATTCTGGCTGGGGAAAGGTTAAATTATATTCATGGGATACTGCTTCCGCTCGGAGCACCAGTCAAAGCCGCACCGTTGTTCATCAACACCACGAGAGAAAGCCCATCTTTCTTGTCTAAGATGGCTCGGCAAGGCTTCAAGTGAGCCCGCAAATAAGTTACGAAGCATCAGCAAGATTGCTACTATCTAAACAACTTTTCAGTATTGCATTTGCGTGAGGCTTTCGCTACTTGCCCCGTCCTGCCTAATCGACTCTGCGGAGGAGTATGGAGGCCCAGATGCAAGACTGATTTCTCTCGGAGTACAATTCATCCCAGCGAGAGATTATACAGTGCAGTCTGGCCCCTCTTTTTCCGTCATTGGAAAACACTGCATCAGTTGACGTGGGAGAGCGGGCGGAAACCGGATGTGGCATCCAGTGACACCCACCGTTCTCGAGTGTAAGTGCTCCATGTCGGAATGCCATGAATCAACGCTGTTAGATGAATGCTCATTCAAAAAAAGAAAAACTCGGAATCCAGCCCCATGCCTTCCTAACCTAACATCATGCACAACACATACACCTCGAATACCGCTTCCACGCACTCTTACCCAGTAACCCCGTTACCCACATAACCCCGCCAACCCCTCCCCCATGTCCCGAGTCCCACTCATCAGTTCATCTGCACTCGCCCATGAGCCCACATGCACCCCTCACTCACTTACACCCTAAACACTGACAGTAGGAGACTGAAGTGAAGGGCGGAAAATCACCACTACCACCCAAGATGCGCAAAGGAAACCTGACGCCAAAGGTCAGTTTCTCTATCCCCTTTTTGTTTCCCTTCTGAGAACGGACCCCTCACCCCAACCAGATGACCTGATTCTAACATCCATCTCCTTCTAGACGGTAACCGCCCCCCTGGCGGCCTTCACCATGGCCTGCCTCCTCTTCGCGTAGGTGTTCCGGCTACCAGCCTCACTTGCATCTCGCCTCGTCTCATTCTCCGGTCGAGTATCATGTCATTCTCGACGATGTGGTGCTGACTTCGAAACAGGTATACGCGCTCGTCTATCCGCTCCGCGCGCGACCAAGCCGTGCGTCTCCATCCCGCTTGCTTCACAGCAGCTCAGAACCCCACCTCATGCCATTCTTCCGTCTTTTGAGACTGATCCAGCTCACATAGAGATACGGCCAAGGCCAAGGTCAGCACCAGGGTCACATCAACAGCGGCAGCAGACCCTCGCCTCCTGACTCCAATTTCTCCTCGTGAAGCGCGTCGTCGTCACTCTAGCGGCGGGGCGGGATGTCGCGCTATGGTGGATGCCTCCGAGTGAGTTTCCGCAAGGCACTGGAGACGATGAGCGGAAAAGCCGCAATGGCACGGATGAAGTCGAGCTGAAAATTTGCCGGATTGTTCTTGTATTTTCTGAGTGTTACGTACTATACCCCCCCACACGCTATTCATAACCTCTAGAAGCGTGTTGTTACAAGAAAATAACCGAGAGAAAAAACTTCGCATTATATTCCGCTAGTGTTCGTTCGTATCCCCTAGATACTCCGCGCCCCAAAATAAGTTTTATGCTATAAAAGATTTGCCGCCCCCAGCAAAATGACCCGTTTGCCATGCTCCTTGAGTAAATCTAACTCCTATACCTCTCATGTCGACTCCCAAGGTTCTCAGAACCTCTTCTGTGAGGCTATTGAGGTTGATGATACTTTTTGCAAACGCAGAAGAGTATCTTAAAAAGTGTGTTATATATAGTAGAGCATATATATAGGTTAAACTTGTGTGAGAAAGTCCACGTGGCTGAACATGGGAGGCAAAAGGCTTGAAGACCCACCGTCAGCACCTTCCACTAATGGGCCAATGATATCGAGGAGGAAGGCGCGAAAATAGCACTAGTATAGAAGGGGCTCAGCCCCACATCAAAACTTAGAGGAATCAAGCATCTTTTACCACAACTTAACAGGCTTCTCTCTTTCCTTTATTCTTTTTTTCTTTCTGTCCGCAGCACACCTTGTGAAAATTTCCTGTGTCTCCTCTCTTGCAGCAGCATTTTTTCAAGGTACGTGAATCAATCAAGCGCATTCCCTTTTTTTTTTCTTCCTTTTTTAGGGGGGCGGTTTGATACGTTTGCCTTATAATAGAAAAACAAGTCTGACTTTTTCGCAGAGAATCACGATGACTACTCGGACATTGTCACAAACCTCTCTTGATGCGATGGCTCACCATCCTCCGGCCAAGAGAGGTCCTGGCTTTCGGACTATCTCAGTTGCATCCTACTCCACCTCTTCAACGGACGACTCTGTTAACATTCCCGATGACCTTGACTCTAAGGAGTTTCTCGCTTTCTGTGGACTATCATCAGAAGCATCAGATTCAATCTGGCGATCATGGAGCAACCGTATCTCAGAGAATGACCTCCTTTTCGACTATGCTATCAGCTACATCAAAGAGAAAGCCAGCGAGAAAGATGCCATCAAACCGGGAGACGACTGGAACTCAGCTTTGCACCACATGGGAATGTCGTCAGATGCCCAGCAACGCATCATGGATCCAGCCTTCATCATGATAAGACTCACTGGATGTGCTTGCTCCTGGGCACTTGATACTGTGACTGAAAGCTTCCATTTCCTGAAAGGCTTGGAGGATGCTGTTGGAAAGAAGCGTCAAGAAAGAGAGATTAGTCGCGTAAGCTCACCTGCTGAGAACCTTCGACCTAAGCCAGCAATCCGCCCGCAAGATCATCGTGCTGCTTCGTCCTCCTCAAGTAACAGGGATAGCGCTACACCTCAGGTCTATTTCTCAGCAGCAACTCAAGAATTTGAAGGAAGAACGGTCTTCTTCAAGGGTGGTGCAGAAAACCGCTTACGCAAAGCTATCAATGAGGATGGAACACTGAACTTGAGACAGCTTCAATCTCAGCCGCCTACCGATTTTCACCCTGAGAAGTCAACGTACCTTTATCTCACAAAGCATCAAGAGGTCGCAATCAAGTATGCTCAGTATGCTGAAGCTCGTGTTGAGGGCCTGCAAGCAGCCATCTTCCAGATCGCTATTCCAAACAATCTCATCGCTAATGCCCGTGAGATTTATGGAAATGACTGGCGTGACCTGGTCTGGAACTCACGAAACGAGAAAGTCCACGAGACGACTTTCATGCAACTTCCAGTCCATATTCAGCATTTCCAGGATTACGACGTTCTGGTTAGCAACCTGTGCAACGACTCCCCGCATAAGATCATCGACATGGAGGACAAGTCCGAGCTCTCAGAGTTCAAACTCACGAACGGCAGAAAGGCGTCTCAGCTTGTGATTCAAACTATTTCGCGTCAGAAAGAGATTGCCCGGAACTCGATTGGCTTCTTCTGGGTCTCTCTGTATGTGTCAGCTAGTCGGGCGAAGGACAAGAAGAACGACAAGAAGTGAGGAAAGATGGACATTGTATACTTAGCATTATGAAGTTTCTGCAGTAATTCACCATTATTCTAGTGATTACTTGAAGGTTATTTAACTCACAAGTTGGACGACTTTGTTCAAAATATGCTTACTAAGTTGAAAGGGGCAGATCATCCTGCTTGTTGAATCTCACGTGAAAAGCCTAGTCTCAATTTAGACTCAATTGAAACCACATCAAATCAAGCGCGTTATAATTCAGAGGAGGACTACCACCTAGCAAATACAGCTAGATATATAGTTAAGAGTATAGGATATATAGGAACTAGTTATATTAGAGTAAATTACAAATAAAGTAAATAAAAATAAACCCGTAAGTATATCTTAAGCCCTTAAAAGAGTATTAAACCCTTCTTTTAGCTAGTTATAACTACTTTTAGCTAGTAGTAATATAAAAAGAATGAAGGGTTTCCAAGAAGTCTGCTAATTTCACGCACTATGTGCCATTTCGTGACCTGAATCGAGTTTGTCTATTACCTGACGACCAAAGTTAAGGGTATCTGGAAGAAATCCCGTCCCCGTTTCCTATTCTCAACAGCTGTTTTCTTCTCTGCCTCGTTTGTCATACCGCACGCACATGGTTATCTTTAAGGTGTCCCCACCATCCTATTCTTAGCAAATTCGTCGTTGATGACTCGACACATGACCGACAACGCGTGAAAATAAACCCCCGAGAGGATATCATGCGTCGCGATCTCTTCCCAGTTTCCTCCTGCCCTCGTCCCTTGCGTGATTCAACTGCTTCATGACAAACTCGTACGTCAACATCGTCACCGTCGCGGCCGGCACCGCTCGCATCATATTAGTGCCCATGCCAGCGTAGAAAGCCCTCCATCCCTCCTCTTTGAGGATCGTCCGAAAGGTGCTGACCACGCCGCGATATTTTGGTGATATCGGTTGTTGTTTCTTGGCTTCGTCTCCCAGCATCGAAGGCGGGACCTTGATGCCCAGACCTAGCAGGTACTCGGCGCCCGCCACTGGCCTCCGTTGCGTCTGCAGCCTCGTCCGGATGACTTCGTGCGGGTACGTCGCGCTGCTCGCCATGATCTTCGACAGTATCGAAGCGCCAAGGATCCCCACCCACTCTGACTGCGGCCCATCCCCGTCGTCGTGCTTGGGCTCTCCCATGCCTTGACCAGTGAACTTGGTTTTCAAATATTCATAAGCAGGGAATTGAACCGCCACATGCGTAAGGCCTAGCAGGGCAGGGGTCAGGCCCGAGTAAAAAGAAAGCACACCTTCTGAGGTGTACATTTTGCGCGCCGCATCCACTGTCGAGGAATAGTGCCAGTTGCTGTGCAGTGTCGGTCTCGAAGTTGGTGTGTTAGACGACTTCGGAAACTGTGAGTAATGCTTGCCTGGGTCGTGAGCAACGCTCTGCGACATCAAGCGGGTCTTGATGACCCAGATCGGGTTCGTGACGATGGTGCTGCTAGCTCCGGCTACGATGGATGACCAAAAGTTGATGAAGACCGCATTGTCTGTTTGCTCTCGTTAGCGGAGATCTCTCTTTGAAACTCCCCACTCATTTTTTCTTCTCTGGTCTTACCATGGCGTTGCTTCATCCAATCCTTGCTCTTGTTGTAGACGGTAAACCAAACAGCCCAGGTGGGCAGATATCCCAACACTATCGGGCCGAGTCCCCTGTACATGCCACGGATGCCTTCTTCCTTCCAAATGACACCGGCAGTGCCAAGCAGGCCATTGTAGAGCCTCGGATGCCCGACATGCCTGCCCTTGGTGACAGGATTGAAGCCGCCCTGGGCCTGCAGCTTGGTCTTGATAACGTCGAGCGGGCAGGTCACGACACCTGAGGTGAAACCTCCCACGGCGCCGGAGAGGGCGTTGAACTGCGAATCGGAGGCGCCGGCGGCCCATCTCTCGAAAAACGTGACGGCTGGGTTGGTCGGCATCGCAGCGGCTTGCTCTACGGCGGCTACCGCCGCTGCACGAACCGGAGCTGGGTAGGCTCGCGAGCTACTGTAGTTGGGATATGTTGAAGTCGGATACGGCCCATATTCTTCTTCTGGGGGATGCGGTGCGCCTCGTTGAGGGTCTTGGTGTTGGTCGTGAGACATCCCCTCTCGCTGATGGGCTCGATCGGCGGTCAGGCGGGAAGTGGACGAAATTCGGTCTGGGGCGGAGGAGAGGGAAGCCCGGCGGTGTTCCGGGATTTGGTAGCCGTTTGGAGAAGCTTGGTGTGGAAGAAGGCGTTCAGGTATCTCGAATTCTGGCGAGCAGGTGCGGTTATTGTTGGGTCAGTTGTCTGAAGTGCGTCGTTCGTGACTATTTTTCGTTTGTATGTGATTTGTATATGGGGTGTGCCTGTCGTTCAGGTGTGTCTCGTTGCTGAACGAAGCTGGATCTTCCCAAGTGTCCCGGTATGCGGGGAACGCTCCCACGCCGCCGTGACACTGAGCGACTAGCGGTTATCGCAGCCCATTGGCCTTGCGGGGAACGAGGGATCTAGGGCAAGTAGTAGGAAACGGTTCAGATAGGGCTCGCGCTCCCGAACATGCAGTTTTGGGAAGTGAGGGGTGAAGGGCGGAGGCGTGGAGGAGAAAGGACAGGCGTTGGTGCTGGTTGCAGGAATTAATGTCGGCACGGGGAGCAGCGCAGTCGGGGGAGTTGGAGATTGAGATAAAAGCGCCGAGGTGGAGCGGGACGGAGCACGAGAGCAAAATGATGCGAGCTGTCGGTTGTCTCTTTTGGCAGGAGGGCGTCAAGGATCGGGTCGCAGCGTCCAGGGTGCCCTTGAGGTGGAGATGGGCGGCGCAATCCAATGGACTAGACGAGACATGGACTGGGCTTAGGAGGGAAAGAAACACTGGATGAGAGAAGCCAAACCACCGTGACTGAATGTGGTCGCTAAAGGGTCCTGTGCGATGACGCTGCGGGGGGTGGTAAGGTGCCTTAGGTATTCCCGACATGCTGAGCTGCTGAGAGTCGCCGAAATGTGCTCTTTTCGGATGTTGGCTTCAGAACCCGGTAGCTGCCGACAGCTTTCCGAGTCTTGTTTGCAGCCTTGCAAGAGATCAACGCACATGACGCAGTATTGTTTCGTAACTTATGAACATTTGCACGTGAGCCACAGGTATTTGGCACAACTTGATGCCGTTTCTCAGATGGTCGCAAGTGACCAAACTTCTACTGGAGTACCTATCGTTGGCCGAAAGCCCTGGGGGTCGGAAACTGTCTCCGACTCAGGCTTCAGCGACTCTGAATCGCAACTCGGAAAGTCCACAAAAAAAAAGTTTCAAGCTTCCATTCAGACCACAAAATGAGCTCCACCTCCGCCAGTTCCTTGCGGCTTTGGGTGCACCACCAAAATCTCATTTGGCAGGGTCTGCCGTGCGTGCTATCATGGGCAGGGCATCCTGTTGTCAGCTCTCATTACCTCATCGGTGGCCGAGATTCAATCACCACATCTGGGACCCAGGATTCCCGCTTGAGATGGCCCGTGCATAGCAACCACAGGTTCACAACCAAGATCCCCCCACCGCCACACAGTTGGTCAGCTGTGGCTGGTGACCCTCCGGGGTCCCAAGGATGTCAGTCATGTGATCTCCCGAATCTTTGCGCCTCTCCGGGATGCTCCACGATTTTCCTAGCCAGTGTACCAACCTCAGGCGATCCGCAAAACCGCTCTTCGAGGCAATTCATATCGAATACCACTCCGATCTCCTCTCCACCACCAGCCGCCCGCCAAAATGACCTCGCTCATTTCCAGACAGCTGGCCGAGGGCATTCTCGCCCGCCCCTTCCTCAAGTCCTTCGCCGTCCCCTTCGCCAATTGGTACGCCAACGCCGCTGGCCACCGCAAGCTCGGCTTGAGGTAAGCGCATTCAATTATTATAACCCAGTTGGGACCTTGCGATAAACCGTTCGAACCGACGACTGATATGTCCACTTTATAGATTCGACGACCTCATTGAGGAGGAGACCGATATCGTCCAGAAGGCCCTGAAGCGCCTTTCCCCCAAGGAGTCCTACGACCGTGTCTTCCGCCTCCGCCGCGCCGTTCAGCTTTCCTACCAGCACAAGCTCCTGCCCAAGGACGAGTGGACCAAGCCCGAGGAGGTATTTCGGACCCGGCCCCGAACCGAAGTGAGGAACGCTGGCATCAGAGGACTGACATATGCCGAATCTAGGACCGCCCTTACCTGAGCCCCCTCATCGAGCAGATTCAGGCCGAGGAGGCTGAGAAGCTGGCCTTCGAGACCATGGAGGTTCAGAAGAAGCATCACTAGGTCGACCTGCTGCTGGAGCGGGAGTGGATCGGAATGCGCGCACGCCTGATGTGTAGTATTAGGGAGTGAACCGCCCGGCCGGGCGCGCGAGGAAAATAAAGCGGCGATTTTAGACCCCGAGGATGATATAGAGACAGGCCGGGCGGTTCGTGTACCCTATGTATAGATCTTGCCGGTTTATTTTTTTCTGTCAATTGGAACACCCTGCTACAGTCCAAGGTTCCGTTACGTCTGACAGGACATTTGATTACCTCTTCTGCGTTTGGCATATCCCAATAACCATCCCCCGGTTCGGTCTGGCGGAAACTAGCTGACAAAATGCGCCCTCTGATTGGACCATGCTCTTGGACCCACATACCGAAGAACATCGTTTGTTCCACGAAGAAAGATATCGCTTCCAGACAATGCTTTTCATGATTTGGGTATGAGCGCTGAATACGACACTCGAGGCGATAACCACGAGGGGTCAACGTTCACCAGAAACATGAAAGATTAACGAAAGGTGCTCCATCTCGAGCCAAAACAAATTGTCAAACACATCCTGAACTTCTCGAAGCTGGGTTTCACATCTCTATTGATGCTGGGTGTTATATTCCAGTGACAGCGAGCATGTCATTCTGAGTCCAACCAGAATTAAATGTCGATTTCGAATTGCATGTGACCTGGGTTCACTGAGATGACGGCGCAGTTGCCGGCTCAACTCTCGAACAGAATGCTCGAGAAAGTGAAGGTCGGTCACGTGTTTGATTTCTCGTCGCTCAATGTTGGAAAGTGTCTTCAGCGGTGATGATTTGAGAACGCAAGGTCCGTGATTTTCTGTTCATTCTGTTCAACTGTCATTTCCATGGCAGAAGATTTCATGCGAGGCATCCGGACACCATGCGAGCATGCGAGGGGGCACCAGAACTTCGCAATCTTCTGATATGGCATCTTCTGGGATTTTTAGTGGACACAGAAGTTGCTTGAAATCAATCCTTATCCTTTGCTTGTCGACTTAAGCCGGGGATGTCGTAGGTCTCGGATGTGATCCGATCGCGGATCCGCGGAAAGCGCTGCTTCGAATGGGCCGCCGAGTGCTCCCCATGGCCACGTGTCGTCGCTCGAGCAGAATCCAGGGAGTAAAACCAGGAATCAGTCGAAATGATGTGATTATTTTCATAGATCACCCTGGACGTGAGAGAGCGTAGAGAAGACGAACTCTTCTTCCATCAAAATCGTGTTCGCCTCAAAAGAGTCAACGTCTCCAAAGGATTTGTACCGGGTCTGTAAACTGACCAGGTGTCTCTCGCAATAGAACAGCCTACTGCACGGACTTTCAAAGACAAGACTTTGGAAATCACGCGGTTTTTCCCCGAGACAGTAGAGGTCCTCTTGTCCATTGCTAAGTTGAACTCCGCGCTCAATGTGATGTCTGTTTACTGGCAAAACATTCAACCTGCACGTATCACCCCCTTTTGTGAAAGAAGTTTTGCATTTTCATGGAACTGCCATCATGAAGCTCTTCGCTAGGTCGTAAATCGTAGCTTCTGTCTTTCGACTAGGAGTATTTGTAACTCAGAGTTAATATAAGATGACCGACAGAAATGAAACTGATCCCAAGGCAACTGAATTGTAGTCTTAGAACCCAACCTCAGAGCAAGAAAAGGAAATTTAATCGTGGATACGAGCAACGAATGCCTCAAGCCAAGTACTTTGTTAATCGCTTCGGCAGTATCGTCGACGAATTTCTGCTCCCCTCCGCCGTCAATATAATGGAACAGAACAGACAGGCAACGACGAGTTCCATGACTAGAGTGATCCCAAGCGACTTAGTAAGCGCGCGGCTGTAATACGGTGTTCGCTCTGTGAAAGACTCTATACGGATGAAGCCGGTCACTGAGAATTTCAAATGGTTAAGCAGGGTGACAAAGTCTTTAGCTCGTTTTTGCTATTTCAGCTACCTAAGCAGGATTCTCTTTATCGATTACTATTACTACAAGCTGTCGATTCCTCCTCATCTGCGACATACTTTAGGCTCATAAATAGCGAATATGACGACTGCAGTTGTCCCCTTGGAGTAGACCAAGAGCCGGTACGTAGAAGCGTGCCACGGGCCTTGTCGACCCGTCGGAGAAGCTCGCCTGAACATAAGACACGCCTGGTTCTCTTGTTTGCTTATGCTGTCATACCACTTGAGAGAGTAACATCTCAAGAAACGAGTGAGCTTCGTCCTGTAGACGCAATCGGAGCGGAGGTCCCTCCAGAACGCCCCGGAAACTTAATGGCATGCGCATCAGATGCGAGCTGCTTGAGAGAGAGCCGCACAGCAGGCAAAACACATGTATTTCGATCACCTCATATGTGTGATTCGGCGAAGGTGCGACAGAACAGTCAGCGACGGGGTCAAACCAGATCAAACGAGAACGCTGCGAGGGGCTCATAATGACAAAGAAGAACATCTGTGGGTACAGAGCTGGTCCTCAGACTGGCTGAATTCAACTCCTCTACCGTCGATTTACAATGCCGTTCACGGTTTTGCTCAAACAATCTACAACAATCAGACCTCCACCAGCAGACTGCAACAACTCTCCGACATCCCACGGTCCGAGTTTGTTGTTGTAGCTAAGATGTTGAAATCTGAAATCTGACTGGTTATAGTTGGAGATGATCAGCTGAACTAGTGGCTCTGAGAGAAGTATCGAGTATCGAGAAGTGAAGAGGGACAGACATTTATTGAGAGAAACGGAGGTTCAACCGACAAACGGTTCAGACCAACAACGTCATGAACTTACGACGGAGTTGCGCTAGTCAATGGATTCCAAGTCTCTGAACATTGCGTCGAAGAGAGGATATACGGACCTAGGTATCAAGTTAGAGGTTATTGGTGACAAGAACCATTCGCTTCAAGAAGATCAACTACGAAGTAATAGTCGCGGTCAAGTCCGGTTGAGTAAGTATACATTTGAGAGAGGGAGAGAGAGAGAAGGGGGGGGGGGGGGGGTCAATTGTTAGAATCGTTGCCATGATCACCCTCTCGTATCCCCCTTTCTTACGCACACACCCCACAATACCGTCACGAACAGGTCAAAACACGCCAGGAGCAGAAACGCGATTTGGATTTGCTTGGTGACATCTCCCGGGATTGGCTCTGCCGTACAGCTCTACCCTGCGTTGATTCCATGTTGTGTACCAAACAGAAAAGTGTACGAAAACGATGTCGTGTCGGAGTCGCAGCTTTGAGATATCGGACGGCGTCCTTTATTGACAAGTCCGAGGAAACTGTCAGCCAGGTGTCTGACAAAGCTGGAGGTGGCAAGGGTATGCCGCATTGCCCATGATGACAGCGGTCAGTTTGTAATAAACATCAGCCCGTCAAGGCCTGTCAGTCACTCCCGTGAGAAGATGAGTAACGAGATGAACTTGGACTGAATCCGCAAGAAGTGACTGCATGGCCAGGAGGGGCCAAAAGAACCGAGTTCACATGGTTCTAAGAATGCAGGTAGACATAGGCTTGCTTGTGAATTATCGGTTAGCATTACGCGGTAAGTTATCCGGATTGGTCTTTAGGTTGTTTGGGGGAGGGGGCGGGTTTCTTCAACTCAGCGCTCGTGACCTCAACCTCCATCAGTAACTCGTGAAAAGTCAATCACTCACTGCAGGCAAAGAATTGTTTCAGAAAATTCCCAATTATTATTAGAAAGCCCTGATCATAGGGTAGGTATCACTAGACAAATTCCACGCCTCCAATGCCACCGGGATTTCAATCCCCCCAGACTCCAAACTAAAGCTCAGTAGTTACCACGGAGGTTGGTAACCCGGTCCTACATGGCAGCCTCCAAGAATTCTGAAGTCAGCTGACCGTGATAGTCGTCCTTGGCCTTTCCGCCAGGTGCGACGAATTCGTTATCCACGAGCTTCCAACCCTTGATCTTCATGCTCTTCCACTCTTCTGACAGCTTTAGACGAACGAGGTCGCCGGCGGCACGGGCATCCTCCGCACTGTCGTGACCCTGGACCTTCCCAGCCGTCTCGACCTGAATCTTGCGGTTGAGAAGGTTGTCCATGAGCATCTTTAATCCCTGGCGATAAGGGAGGCCGTGCTTGTGGGGGAACAGGAGAACGGTGTCGATGATAGTGGGGTGAATGATTCTAACGGCGTTCAAGTCGTTCTCCAGACCATGACCAATGAGTGGGGTCTCAGGGCTGATGAGAGAGAACATCAGGTCGCGGGCGACCTCGGGAGAAGAGACAATCTTCATCTTCTTCTTGGGCTTCTTGGGGCTGGGCATATTCTTCGCCTGGGCAGGAGTTGGGTCCTCCTCCTTGGCTGTCCAAGGCTCAGCAGTGGCCATATCCTCAGGCCAGACGCCAGAGTAACGAGAGTTGAGATCCAGGATCTCGCCGACGGGTTGGACGAGAACATCCAAAAGTTCCTCGCCGGTGGGCCAGGCAGTGGCGGTGATGCGAACAAGCTCAAGGCCATGGACGGTGTAGCACATCTCGCAATCAAAGCAGACAGCTCTGTCGGAGGGAACATTGGGGTTGGCGGGAGTCTCAGAGAAGTTGAGAACGGTAGCAAGGCGCTTGGAGTCTGAGGCCTTGAAGACGTGGTGAGGTACATTATGACAGCCGGCCGAATCTCCGACAGCCTGGCCACAGCAGCGGTAGCGCTTCTGCGTTCTGGATCTATCGCCAAGCTGACGCTCAGGGAAGTATGTCTTACCCCAGTGATAAGTACAGCTGCCGCCGGAAGCAAGGGCTCCATCTTCTTCTCTTCTGCCGGGGAACATCTGGAAACGCTTGTCACAGCGGTCGCACTTCTCCCAGCCCTTGGCGGCCTCTAGACCCTGGCGTGCCTTCTCGACGTCGGCCTCACTCGGGATTGATGAGACGTAGCCGTGATTGGCGAGGCCATCGATGGGCGTGATGAGATGACGGACGAGCTGAACTTCTTGAGCCGGGGTCAAGCCAGTGACGACCTTCTTGGGTGAAGCGAGGGGCTTCTTGTTGGGACCCTTTGGCGTCTGCTGACGACGTTGAACGACTCTCTCCTCCTTCCATTGCAGCAGCGTCATCTTCTTGTACTGCATGATTTTGTTCTTGATTACGTTTGAATAGACCGCGGTCTTCTCGACGGCGATATTCTCCTCTTCGTCGAGGGTTCTCCAGATGAGGTCCTGGTCTGTAAGGACGAGCTTCTTCTCTTCGTCGTCTTTGGCGGTTTTCTTGAGTTCGTTGTTTAGACGAGTGTATTCAGAGTGTAGTAACTGTATAAGCTTGTAGCGAGTCTCGAATTTTGCAGGCGCTGCTACCGATTTCAGCAAGCGAGGGTTGAGAGCCTCGGGTTTTCTGGGCCTAGGTGGCCCCTCCCTGGAAGGGGTTGAAGGAGTGTGAGGCGTAGTAGAAGCCTTGTTGTTGTCGTCGTCGTCGTGTGAGACTGAAGCTGCTTTAGGAGTAGTAGTGGCAGATGTGCCAGTGGATGGGGAGCCAGAGAGTGAGTCAAGCTTCCGCTTAGGTGGGTGATTACTGGTAGATAAAGGAGAGGACTTTGAGTGATTCAGAGACTTGGAATGGGATGAAGCGAGAGAAGGGGCGGCAGGGTGAACTTGAGTGCCCTTCTTCACGAGGCCAGCAGGGCTGGAGGAAGCTGAGCGATTTAAAGGTGGAGGGGAGATGGGGCGGGCCACAGCTGACAAAGTGTCATCCGGTCTTGGTGCGGTTGTGTCTTGTTTTGAGGCGGTTTTGACAGGAGTGGCAGCTCTTGCAGAATCGGCGGGGTCGCTGACGTTTTGAGCAACTTTGGGACGTTTTCGAGGGCCATCCTGGGTTGCATTCGTTGAGGTACCAGTCGACCTCTGGGCCGACGTTCCTGCCTTGACTGAGGTTGCTGATGTGGCAGCCATCTTATCCCTGTCTGCTTTATGCTGGAAGAGGCACTGGAATGCAGTACACTTGTCTCCAGCGGGGCAGGGGATGTGTTTGAGGTCGACAAAGGACATTGTGACAAGAACTCTTTCAACGGCAGCAGAAGCATAGAGCTAATTGGGGCCAGGTAGGCAAGAGCAGTAGCAAAGGCCGTCTTGGCGGCTCTTTCTGTAGTTGTCGTTGCGACTGTCACTCAGACAGAGAAGTTATCGTGAGGGTGGCCTTGCCTCCCTAGGCTTCGACAACTCAGATAGCGGTATAGTCTGAACGGGCACTCTGAGAGGAACAACAACGGGAACAGCGTGGCCTTGGTCTGGACTACCGTAGACCAGGAAGGAAAATCAGTCCCGGCAACGCGTAAGGGAGATAGAGTCAGAATGAGAGAGCGCTCGACGATCCGGGGGAGCGGTAGGACGATCTCATAGCCAAAACCGCAGCCGGGCCTTGTTGGCGTAGCCGTCGGAGAATTTGGGGGGCCACGGGCTAACGGGGTCAAAGATAGCGAGGGCGAGGCTGATACAGGAATGAAGCGAGATTGGCAAGACTGGCTGGTAATCAAGTGTTTTCTGGCGGAACCACATACCGGACGGAAACGTTCAAGGCATAAAGGTGAAGGAAGGGTTTGGAACAGTGTCACAGATGTTTGGTGTGTCTCAAATGCAGTCGGAGTTGGGATGAAGAGAGGCTCCGAGCGACTGACGGATTAGGTAAGGCTCCCACTCGCGTGGTGGTGGGGGCGCTGCGCCGGCTAGGGGTGGTTCGCGGCAGTCCAGATCTTGCAGCTTTCGTTCCAACGGTTGGCGGATGAGCAGGGTTCCGAGTTTTTCTGCTTTAGCCCAAAAAAGCAGTGCTTTTGCATCAGCCTAAAAAAGTAATAAAAGCGTGATATTATACTAAACTAAGCCTAATTAGGCTAGCATAAGGCTAACTTAACCTAATAATTATAATTAGGCTAACTTTTAAGCTCTTTTTTCCCTCCTATAATACTACCTCTACTACTATTATTATTATTACTAATAACGCTCTGCTATTATTATTATTATTACTAATAACGTCGCGATAGCTTTAAGAGGCCTTAAAACTACTATTATTAAGTAGTCGTTTCGCCTATACTACGATTATAATAATAAGGACTAAAAAGAGTAGTATAAATACTATAGCTAGGTTATTATAGTTAGTATCTCTTAGTAGAGGAAGTATCTTAATTGCTACCTATAATACCTCGAATACTAAACCTATACCTAATTACTAATTATAGCTACCCTTATTACTATAGTTATAGTTAATAATACCTTTAGAGACCTAATAAACTAGCTAAACTATTATACTATTCTTTCTATTTTTACTAATAGTTACTCCTTTACTTTCTATAAAGATAACTAGACCTACGACTTAACTATACTACTTTAACCTAGCTAGAAGCTACTATTATTATATAGCCTCCGCGAGGTATATTTACCTTATATCTATAATAACTACTACTATAAAGTTAAAGCTATTATTAAAACTTCGCCCTATATTAATATAACTTTTAATAGCTCTAAAGATAATACTAATAATTATATTATTAATATCTCTATTATAATACCTAGTAGTACTACTTTCTTCTAGTATATATAAGTAATTACTAACTACTCCTATAGTATAATATAGAGTACCTAAGAGCTCCTTCCTATCCTTAAAGAGATCTCTATAGTTAAGGGTATTCCTAACCTTAAATAGATTAATAGCTTTATAACTAATATAAATAGTACTATAAGGGCTTTATACTAAGAGATTACTTATTAACTAAGCCTTAAGTATATTATTCCTATTCTCTATAACTCCTATAGGCTAAACCTTCTTATTAATAATATTATAAAGCTATCTCTATTATAACTAATTATTAAGAAGGCTTTAAGTATTATTAATTATTTCTATACCTTATAGTTATAGTTAGCCTAACTTTAGTAACTCTAAGTTACTATTTATAATAAGCCTAAAGCCCTACTTACTTCCTTTTTTACCTAATAGGGAAGTATAGAGCGTTACTTATTATTAGTATTCTATTTAAAGGGTACCCTCTTTAACTATATCTACCTTAATAATATTACTAGCTAGCGAGGCTTTATTATAAGGGATAATAACGCTAGTAGTATTACTATACTAATTAGTATTATTAGTAATAAATTTTTCTAGCTCTATATAGAGACTTTTATTAACCTACTTAGACCTATTAGTAAGGCTACTAAGATATTAGAAACTAATTAATCCTATACTAGTTATATATTTACCTATTAGGAGGGTATTTAGCACTACTACGAGGCGCGCTACGCTACTAATATATATTAAGTCGACTAGGTAGAGATATTTAGAGTATTTAACGCCCGCTAGGTAAAATAAATTACTAATATTAACGTTATTATATCTACCCTCCTACCTTCTAATATATAGCGTATATATAGCAATAACGAGTAGGTAGTTATATTTAATTAGCTAGAGAGATTTACCCTAATTACTACTTATTATAACACCTATTATATTAAGATCCTTAACCTTTATATAGTTATAAGCCTATTATTTAACCTAATAACCCCCTTTTAAGTACCTATATAGAGCCTACTTATAGTATAGAAGTATATATAAGTCTAGAACTTAAAACTAGCCCTATTAGCGCTATAAATACTAAGCTATATTATAACTTTAGTCCTATTAGAGAGAAGCTTTTTAGTACTTAATTTTATATATAATTTAGCTTATAATTAATTAGCTCC
>JAVHLU010000620.1:0-51800 GCA_036785755.1 Colletotrichum ledebouriae | reverse complement strand
TAGACCTATATTATTAAGAGCTTATATATTTACTATATAGCGAATTATAAATAGTAAGTATAAAGGTTATATAGTTATAGACCTATATACTCTTAATAAAGCTATAATCCCTAATATATACCCTATACTATTATAATAAGACGTTATTAAACGCCTCTATAGTAAACTATAAATTATTATAGTTAATACTTAATCCTTCTTCTATTAATTTCTTGTTAAGAAGGAATATCGCAATTAATTTACTATAATTAGCTACTAGGGATAAGAACGCTCAAAGGTAGTACTTATAGGATTCTATAATTCGCCTGCTTATACTTAACGCGTTATAAATAGACTCCTATAACTATACAAGGAATATACCTATACGTTTATTAATAATATTATTATTACCTCGAAGGACCTTAATACCTATCTTAAGTACCTTAATATAATTCTTAAACTCTTTATAGATATTAGACTCTTACTTTTAGTAAAGAAGTTATTTAGTAGATATCCTTTTATTAAGCTACTTAGCTTTACTATTAACGCCTTTAGATTATTAAACACTTAAGACTATATTAATACTATTAAGAAAATTAAGTAACCTTATAACCTCTACTAGCTTAAATACTAGATAGGTGTAACTAGTTTTCTATAATATATAATACTATGCTATAATTATTATATTTAACCGCTCTAATAGTATAAAACTATATTACCTACTTCAGCCTAAGCTTAAGGGAAGGATAAAGGCGCTATAAGAAAGCTTTTTTATTAAAAGATAAGTTTTAAACCTATATTAGAAGAAGTAGCTAGCTTTAATAATATTAAGGACGCCTTAATAGTAGATAACGCCTTATTTTATTATAACCCCGATAAGTAATTATTTATATAGCTTAAATTATTAAAGGAATATAGATACTCCGTGCTAATCTTCTAGCTAGCTAACTATATTAAATAGCAACCTTATAACCTTATTAAGTATACTAATATATATCTAATTACTTATATTATATTTACTATTATATTTACTATTTACTTATTATTATATTACTTCTAGAGGGTATTTAGAATAGCCTTTATAGAGTACTTAAAATAAAACTTAAAAATTAATTAATACTATATATTATATAATAAAGAATACTATATAAAAAGCAGTATAAAACTATATATAGTACTTTGTATAGTATTATATATAGTATTATATATATAGACTTATAGATATAAACTGATATGTAAGTTCATATAGTAATATAATATAATATATTCTTATTAATTTAATTCGTTTAAAAATACTAATTAGTATACTAATACTAGACTAGTTTAGTATTAGTATACTCTATACTCAACTAGCCTAGTATTAGTATACCCTATACTATACTAATACTAGACTAGTTTCCAACCCTGCTGACACCTACTGCGCGCGCCCAGGGGGTCGATTTGATATGTTATTACACTAACGTCACATTTTTCCGTCGACGCGGGTAGAAAGGGGCGCGGCTCTGAGTCCAATGCTACTACCTATTATCCCCTGCGACGCCTTTTGCATATCTCTTCAGATGTAAACTTCTCTAGTCACGGCGCTGCTTCTGCGAGGCACGGGCGCCGCTCGCGGATCCTCTTATTCTCTACCTATCATTTCTAACGCGCCATATTATTTTTCTTTTCTCTTTTCCCTTTTCCTACTTTGTCCTCTTCGCCCTTTTCCCTTTGCATTGGCCTCCGCCACTCCCGCCACGCTGTCGCTTCCTTACTGTCGTCCTCTGCCGTCGATTCTCTGCTTTCCGGTCAACAACGCTAACTTTCCATTGGATTAGGCCCTCATCTGGCCGAGACCCTTCCCTTCCACTCTTCCGACTGTGGACCGAGTCGAACGAGCTCCCGACGCCGGGTTGAAGCAAGAAAGGCTGAGAGAGCAGCGCACCATACACATAAGGGTGGAGGAACGATGCTCCCTGCCGGGGTTAAGCAAAGAAAGGCTGAGAGAGCAGCGATATGCCTTTTATGAATTAAGAGGTGGGATAAGGCTTCCCATCTGGGTCGAGCTATGCGAGAAAGCGCCGCAGATTCGAGCAGTGCAAGACGAAGACGGCCGCAATGTGTAAGTCTAACTCGAGGAACCCTAACAAGCCCCTTACTTGACCTTCAGAGTCCTGTTGCTGCCCTCTTATGAAATCGCTGACTATCCAGAAAGAGTAGGTTCTTGTATTCGGCCTTCACTGTCGTCCTGGAACTATCATGCTCACGAATCCACTCACATCTATTGCCCACCCCTGAAGCCTGGTCCGAGATTGCCAAGTGGTTGCTTCAAGATCAATAGACAAACAGTAGGGTGAAGCCAGGCTTAGCGTTGTATTGCCGGCTTTGCCATTCTCAAAGCTGAAGAAGCCAAGCCACACACTGCTGCATGTGTTAGCGCACGACTGCCACGGGCATAGTAAAGCTATTGTGTCCTACCGCGCCGTTGAGCACTACATGATTCAGCATCGCCGACGAAATGAGCCAGTCAGCCAGTCGTCTCAAGCCATCGCGCCTGTCGTTGAAGCCTCGCAGTGCGTCATCTGACTCGTTCCTGGACTGCAATAGCAAAGGCTACAAACCACGGCTGACGACTGCCGTCTCCATCCAGCAGACATTATTCACATCCTTATAAGGAGATAAGCAGCAACAAGTGCTAACTGTCTCCATGCCTTCAGCCTTCCCGCGCTACTCCTCTGGATGAGCTTCAAGCGGCGTCACTTTTCGTGCGTACGCTTGGTGAAGTCACTTGCAGCGGCTCCTGATCTGGGAACGGTTTGGAGCAGACAGAATGAGGAGACTCGAGTGGCCTCAATTTTCTCTCCCCTATTTGCCTTTCTTCAAAAGCCAAGCTGTCCAGCCGGCCTTAGGGGCCGTGTTAAGGGATTCTTGTCTGACCACACGCGCCTGGCCGTTCGGCGAGGTGATGCGGTTTGGTGTCATCCACCAAGCTATCTGACATTTCTGCGAAAGCCAGCTCGAGTTAGCAAGTGGCTACTCGACGTGGACCCAGCGGTTCCCCCGATCTAGCTACAGCCCTGCGGCCTTTGATTAACCGACCCGCACTCTTGAGACATCGGATCACCAGTTGCCCTGCCATGATTGCTAGGAATTGCTTTGCACTTGCATCCCAAAAGCCCTTTGCCTCAGTTGGATCTCATGGGCTTGTTGCTATCGATCAGTCTCACCAAATGAAGGATGGCGACTCCATGGACGCGTCTGTCAGGTACACCGTGCTTTGGCCTGCCTTTGGAGCCCCATGGTCGTGGCGAAACATGTTCGTACCTAGAGAATAGCCTCTACTGGCCGGGCAGTTCTCTTGCAGGGTTCCACAAAGACCATGTGTCGTCTTGGACTATGGGTTGGTCAGTTTTCACTGCTGTGGTAACGCACGGCATCTGTTCCAGTAAGCAAGGTCTTGCCGGCCTCTATCGTCACCTCATTCTTTGGCCTTGGTCTGTCTAAGGCAGATCCCACAACCACCCACGTCAACAGCCAGCTGTTGGGCAATGCGCTGCTTCTGGGGGGCGAAAGCTCCTCTGTTATTGTCTGCAGGAAGAGTCATCGATTGCTCAGAGGCATTGGCGCTGCGTTCCGCGTTGTTGCTTGGGTATTGTTCGCGAGGGCGACGCAGCGATGGGCATGCCGCCAGAAGGTCTCACGCGCACGATCTATGGCAAAAGGCTTGATATCTCAATGAGTCTTCCCCACCCGGGTGCCCTCGCAAGCAGACACAAAGCAGGTTGGAAGAATGATTGTCACAACTTCTTGCTGTCTGCAGCTTGCCAATCGGCTCTTGACTCGAATGAACAAGTCTTTGTAATTACGCTGTGTTGAGAAGCAGTGATTTGTACCGTGTTCACGCAGTGCCTGGCGAGTCTAGATCTTGGAAGTGCTTTCATCAGCCAGTCGGCTGCATAATTAGGTTATCTCATGACTTTGCTCGTGGAAACGCTAGGGTTGCTTCACATTTCCATCATGGCAGGCCTGTAGACACTTTAGTCCAAGAGGACTTCAACTTTCTGTTACTGGAACTTTTGCCTTCCTGGTGAAGGCAAGAAATTCCTTTCTTTTCAATACACCTAGATAATCTAAGCTTTGCACCACGGGACGGAGAGGTAGCATTACAGAATAGCTAGGAAAGGTCTGAGTTTCATCCTCAGCCCTTAGCCCAGCAGAGTGGTGGCGGAGGCCCAGAGGAGGATTTCTCCGAATGCACCTTGTGATCTAATGATGCCGTTGAGAATATCGTCTGGAGAGTTTGGAGATGCACATCGTTACGCACACAACTTCTTTGTTAAGGAGCGTTATCCATAATCTGCCTCTGAAGGCAGATCGTGCCGTCGATACATGTGCCTCCCTACACTGAAACAGCTTCCAGAACATCTCCATTCTCACTTATCATCTAATCGACTTTATTGTTCCACTTTCCTCTATGTCTTCGTCACCTGGGTGGTAGAGCGGGCGAGAAAGCCAGACCGCTGTGAAGACAACCGTCCAGAAACGACTTTCTCGTGGCTTTTTGCGGAAAGTTGCAACTCTCAGCCCGGCGATAAAAGCCGTTCGTGGAGCCAATAGTGCGGAAGGCTGGGCCTCAACATTGCTGGGCCAGTTTGAGGAGGACGGCCCGTGAACCACCAGGATTCATACGCAGAGACATACTTAATCCTTCAATCAGCCGGAAAGACATTTCTCTCAGTCATTATTCTTGCGACACTCTCAACCTATTGCCAGTCTTTTTCCCACCAATGTTTATTACATGATCAGTATCCGTTCTTTAGGCTCGTTTGCCTGCCTATTGAGAATTTGCCATAGCAATGCTCGCAGCGGGGACACTTCTTCCCATGGGACCTTGAGCTCTCGACGGCAACACGACACAGTCTCTGCTACTTGACAGAATGTCGCTATGGAGAATTTGCCTTTTTTAGAACCTTAGGTCCTACGGAATCCCGATCCCGGATATCAGAGTGGAAGTAGACTTGAACACCGGGATAGCGCTCGTCGTCGAAAAGCCCATTACCACTGGTTTTCGCTGAGCTAAGTCTGGTCTCCCTTGAGCGAGTGCCAGAAGGCGGCCATCTTTCAGCAGCTTCGAGGGTATCTCGTCATACTCAGAACCGTCGTTCCATATCTCACGCCGCCCCCATGCATTTCCAATAAATTTATCTCCCGTCCTGGGTGCAACACCTCGCGCAGTAGATTGAGATACGACAACAACGTCGGATTCGTCGCCATCCTGAGAGGAGCTGTGGCGGCTACCCGCGATCACCTCGACGAATTCGATGCCGTGGAGGATTGCACCGAGAGGCTGGCGGAGTCGAGGGATGGCGCTTTGTATCTCAACCATGGTAACTTGAACGCGGACAACGCATACCTCGAAGCAAACCTCGGAGCAAACCTGAAGGTTGTTGGCATTGCCGATTGGGATCAGGCTGGCGTATACCCTCATTACTGGGAGTTTGTCAAGGCCCGTCTCGCCGGCACCTACGAGCCGACGTTCGCGGATGAGGCGCATAAACTTTTGGACGCATGTCAAGACGAGCTAGAGCTTATAGCGCCTGCGCATAACCTCATTTAGTGACCTATGGGGTTCCTTCGCCTACTTCTATGACTTGGTTATCAAAGGGGTTCTGTGAGTCTTTTTTGCATAGGATGACGCCCCCTTTTACCTATGTTTATATTTCTAACCCGTTATATCCAAAGTATGTACCCTCTTGGTACATCTTCCGTGAAGACTAAGAATCGGAGGACTGTGAACATGAGGAATTTGCATCATGTGTGGGTTGTCCGGATGGTGTAGAAGCGTAAATTGCGTTTGACAAAAGGGTAATTTCCTTCTATTTAAGTCTTAGTTTCCCAGACGAGTCTGACCAGGCGTTGATCACATCCTCGTCATTGAATACCAGCGCTAATATTCTACTCTATGGAAATTACGGAGGTCCAACTCGTGAAAACAACGCAGCTGAAGCTAGGTTTAGTTCTAAGGTTATTTATGGCGCTAAGCATTATATATCTGTAATGGCTTGACTTGTGATATATCACATTGAAAGACAGGAGGACTTAGCTATAACATACAAAGGCATTTCTTCTAGCCGCAGAGCAGCTCTTTCGACCGAATATCCTCCTTACGGCTGGTGCATCTCAATCTGTCCCTTTGCGACTCCTCTCCGCTCCACCTATTGGCGTCCCGAGGTTCAGATCGAACAAGGATGACAACCTCTGTGCCCTCCGCACTGGATGTGCTGCTACCCACACCATGTTTTCCGACTCGCCGTCGACACGGCTGACTACATCTAGCCTCAGTTGGCGATAATCTAGAGCTCGTCAATCCCAAAGTTCCGGTCTGCTCTAATAGCAAATACTCGCCGCTCCGCTCCGCGTGAATAAACCCGGCTATCCCAACTTCCTGCCTCTCCTCTCCTACCTAGACTTCTGTAGGTCTCCGATTTCAGTACATATCGCCCTTTGCCCACGACTTACAGCGACTTTAAAATCAATAGAGCTCTACCGCCACACCACAGCTTTATGGCAAGGCTTGCTAGGCAAGCCTAGGGCCGTCCCTTTAATTTTCTTAGCATTAGCACAACTTCACAAATGATTGGGATCACGCCGGAACACGTCGCACGCTGATGGTTCACTGGCTAGGGAGGCTGCACTCATTGGGCTGCGGATGCACGAATCTTGCTCTACATAACCAAGAGCTTCAAGGAGAGAAAGGCACGCCTTCTGAACGAACGCAACGGTCTAGCCATGACGAACATATCAGGGTTTGTGCACCGGTGAAGAGACGAAGACTTGGGCAAAAGGGAACGATTCGGTAAGCCCATCAGATTTCTGGCCGTCCAAGGTCGACAAGATTAACGAGTTCAACAATGACCAACTAGTAACTAACAGGTGGAAGCCGAACTGTTTGTACATCAAGCACACAAGAGACCTGGCTACCCCGAGCTCTCGAGATCTAGTCGCCGCCAGCCCAGATGGCTTATTTATCGAGCACGCGAGACCTACTGACTACGAGCCAAAGCGTCTACCTACTGAACACACGGAAGATCCAGCCACCGAGAGCTCAGGAGAGCCTGCAGTCAACCACACAAAGCAGCAAGCCACAGCAACGACAGATCTAGCCAGAGAGAGACCACAAAAGCTTGCCCCTGGCCACATGGGATCCAGCTGAAGTGAGCTCAAGGAAGCATGCTGCCAAGCATATAGGAGGCCCAGCCAACGCGACAAGAGAACCGGCTATTAAAAGAGCACAAGCAACCCGGGCACCAGGCACACAACCATCACTCCACATCCAGGGGGTAGAGCCGTGGTCCGGCCGTATCCATTCTGTTTGCTTCCTCCTTTCTAAAGAAAACAACTGGGCTAGCTATACTGTACCCCCTTTCAAGGAGGAAATAAACCCTCCTCCCCCGTCCCCCCAAAGTCTGCTCGTCAGTAGAGACAAAACGTTTTGCTCACAGTGAGCTAGATAGGCGTGGATCTATGCATCGCTTAGTCATATCATCCATTCCCTTGCAAGCAAGTTCATCCCACAACACCTCTGTCTTTCTCTCCCCCTCCCTCCTCTGCGCTGCTCCTTGCGAGGATCGGAGCTCACCGCCAAGCTGTTGGCCCGCTGCTGACCACTGCTGATGACCTTTAGAAGAATCGCATGTCGCATGTAATCTCAAATGCCCCAAAACCCTGGTTGAGTTGAAGCAATGGCTGACAACCAACACGATCGACCAACTGCCCTTGCATGGAACGGCTCATAGTCGACTGAGAAAAGCCCGGCAAGGAGTGTTGAGGAAGCCTGGACAATATTCATATGAGATTCCTAAAAGGTGTTGCGGCTTTATCGAGAGAGCTCAACCGTTTGTCTTGCTAGGTGCTTAGGTTCCTCGTCTGCACCTTTGCGTCTCCCTCGCGACTCTCGATGAAAGCTGTTGCACATTCATGTTGGGCATCATCTTCCGTCTCCGGGTTCGCGACTGGAAAGCAGAGCACCTGGTGACCAGTACGCTAAATTAAAGCCGCGTTGTTGCTATATTCTTATCTCACTGCGTAAAACTACGAGTTCCCGCATCCCTGATGCCTCTGCTTAACTTAAGTCATAAACGTCCCACCCACGCACCAGCCGACTACATAGAGCAAATAATGAAAAGCGCACAACAAGGTGAACCAACCTCCCTATCATGCATCCCATATAAATGCTTGAAAACAATCACCTCGTCTTTTCATTCTTCCTGGAGATTGTTTCTCCTGTCTCGCAAGGCCTGGGCTCTTCTCGCCACGTCTTGTAATTCGGCTTCCATTGCAGCCTGCGCAGACTTGATTGCTATGCTAGACTCCGCGAAATCTTTGAAGTGATTCTTGGCGTCTTCGAATTTATGCGTTGCACCATCGAGATCATCCACATCCTCTGGCGAGGGATCTGCAAGATCTTTGAATGCCTCGACAATCCTCTCCCGGGCGAAAGCTTCCGTCTCTAGCTGTGTTAGACGTTGGTCAAAATCGCTTCCCTTGTATCGCTGTAGGGCACTGATGACGTCTTTTGCGTCTCGGATCTGGTCGGCGTACGTCTCCAGCTTTTGGATATTTGCGGTGCAGAGGTTTCTCAGGCATTGGGTTGCTCTGGCCGACCATCGCGCCACCCGGGCCTTAGCATTCCCAATATCCTCGGGGGTAATTCTCGCGATTTTGGCCACTGGTTCCTCATCGTCAAGATCTACAGTGAGATCGTCCAAATCTTGGTGCAGCCCCCATGGTTGCTTATCTCCGTCGGCAAATTCAGAAAACGATTGGAACAGCCTCCTCTAGAGGCTCACATCGACTTCAGGGGTTGGGGCCTTGCCTGCAAGCAGATGCGCAGCATTGATCAGAGCAACAACTCCAGAATCCTTATTGTCGTGTTGTAAGATCGTTTGCTTGTATTTGAGACGCCTTCCTCCCGCGAACCCTGGGAGAGAAGTCTTGCGCATGGTCTCGAAGCATTCGGTGATGGCTGTCCGCGATGTTGAAGATGCATGTAAAGGGTCGAATACTTCAAAGTAAGACTCTTCCTTCCCCGCAACAAGGAGCACCCAGTGCTGGATATCGGGCAGATGAATGGGGGCAATGACCTCCTTGCCATGTTTGATGCGATGAGCGGGCTTATTCTCATCAGCGATGCACTTCGCATCAAGTCTGGTGAATATTTCAGAATCTGTCGTCCCGACCAGAAGCCGCAGGCAGGTGTCCATGGTTCGAAAGTCTAGCCGAGTCTCGGGGCCTAGGCTGTGCAGCAACTGGGGCGTCAGTCCTGGTACGGGGGGCTCTGCTGCCATCTTGGGAACTTGTTGACAAGAAATAAACTTTTTTGACGGAAGAACGCTCTCTGAAGGGAAGACGTTGGCGGCGACCTTGATGATGTCGACGCCGCAGGAAAGCGATCGCAACTCGTCGCTATTGTCGTCTTTGTGCGGCTGCCCTCGGCTCTGGGTGTCGACTGCTTCGACCACCGGTTTGTGGTTAGAAGCGATAGGAGCAGACGATTGGCTGTGGGAGGATTCCGCAAGGTCTCGTGTAACCGGGCAACTGGGTGTGGAACTGTTGCCGCTAAGTGACGTTTCGTGTAAAGCTGATGTCGTATCGAGATTTTGTGACGGATTGTTGTCGCAGTGGTGGGGAGGGAGACTGTCCTCAGCGTTGACGGGAAAGTCGTCGTAGTCTTCGTAGCCGGCTTCGATATCAAGGTCAGAGTCGCCACCACCAGTAGCACCCACGTCTTCGTAGTCAGCTTCGAGGTTAAAGTTAGAGTAGCCACCACGGATAGTACCCAAGTCGTTCCTAGAGTTGTTGCCAACAGTCGTCTCCCTGCTGTGCGTGATTTCGTTGTCGAAATCGTATATCTCGTCGCCTGTGTGCTGGTCGCCGACGCTGCTCTCTGCGCGTTGTGGCAACAGTTCCTTCTCGATGTCCTTCTTAGGAAAGTTGAAGACCAAACTGTCGTCTCGAAATGTGGCAGCGGATAGTGCAGTTGCAGACACCTCCGCTTCCGGCCCGACGTTCTCTGTGCTGCAATTCTCGAGGCCCCTCCCGTGAAAGTTGAAGACAAAGCTGCTATCTCGGAACGTTGCAGCAGATAGTCGATGTAGTGTAGCCGCTCTTGGTTGCGGTCTAGTATTTTCCTGGCGGGGAAACTCGGGGTCTGCAGCTACCGATCCATTCGTATCGTCGGCGTCGGCGTCGGCGATATGATCCTGAGACTCTTGGTGACTCTCGAGAACGTCTTCTTGGTTCTGCTGAAGGAGAGAGCGGGCATAGAACACGTCTTGTGCCGTCCAAAGCGGCTTAGGGGAAACACGCTTCGTTTTAATCTTTCCGGACCTTCTATCGGATTGAGCTTGCTTCAGTATCGGGAAGGCGGTCGCGAACGAATATGACTTGGCGAGTATCTTCAGTTCCTTGTAGAAGCGTTCACTCTGACTCTGGCCTAGCTCGGCGATCAGGTCGTCTGCGGAAATTTCCTACGCCTCCGACACGGCCTTCAGGTATCCGGGCAGGTTGAGGCGCTTGTTGCTCAATCGTACGAGCGTCTGGATATTCGGTGGCAGAAGGGCGACAAGTTGTGCGCGGGTATGGGTGTTTTTATATCGCTTGACGAGCTGATTCAAATCGTCCGCTAGGTCGGAAAGCGACTCGATGTTCCTTTGAGCCTTTTCGCAGAACGACTGTAGGTCGACGTGGAGTGAAGAGGGCGCAGGAGAAGGTGGTGATTGGCGTGTCCGGCGCATCTGTATGTTTTCGAGTAACGGCGTTCGATCCTAAAAAGCCATAAAAGCACGGAAATTCCGGCCTGATTGAGGGTTGAGGATGCGATGCCGTTAAACAGTCGAGGTGATGTGGTTGTGGATGTGGGTGGACGGATAGGCCAGGCAGAGGAAACACGATCGGGAAGGATATGGAACGAATACAAAGCTCACCTAGGTGGCTTCAGGAGGTGGGTACCACCTTGGCTCAAGTATGGAAGGTAAACATTGGTGCTTCCTTTCATTAGATGGTGTTCATCATGGAGATGAGGTGGTTTTGGGAAGTTGAGAACACCATAACGTTCCTATTGGAAAGTACCAAGTTACTCTTGGCGGGTTGCTGCCTAAGGTACCTGAGATGGCGAGGGAAGGACCAGACTGGAACTGCCTTAGGTGTGATAACTGAATGGAAGAGAAGGAGCCAGCCCCGGCTGTTAAATCTATGAGGTAAAAGCGGGAAGGTAGGATGGAAGGTGGGTAGGTACTGGATGGGATGTTCTATCTATCCATCGTCGTCGCTACCTTGCCTTCATTATCTATTGATTACCGCTGCACGTCCCCTCCGCTCATCTTCGCATTTATAGCGCAACTAGCTCCTACGATTGCTGCGAGGTCGCGGCTGCCTTGGAAGATGCAGATCCACGCAGCAAACAATCCACGCCCACCCGTGGCATCTACATGTATAGCAGCCTTACCCTAAATACTAGGCTTTCTCGATTGTCCCCTTCGTACTGTTGACATTTGAGTCATAGTTCAATTTTCTGATCGCAGCTTTGAAATAGGCGCCGGACTCAGGGAATTGCTTTTGACCTGGACAGGTTCGGCTATCTAGCTTCAAGTCTGATGATCTTCTCCCTATTTTCTTATCTTCTTTATCTCTTCTTTGCTAAGTAGTAAGTTTGTTGTTATTATATTCTCTTCTAGCCAGTCCGGGTGTTCGGATCTAGTCCTGTTCCTGAAGTCGCTTATATTAATAGTTCCATGCTACCTTTCCCGTTTTCTCAGTCGTTCGAGGGTTTTCTTAGTTATCTAGTAGGCTTTAGGTGCTACCTAGGCTGGAGCGACTGTCTTGCTAGCTTATTATAAGTCTCGACCTGTTCTCTTAAGTCACTTATTAATATAATATCTAAGACTCTAGCTTCCTCTGTAGTATCTAGATAGATACTAAGCTAGTCTATAATGTTATATTTCTTAATAGAGTTAGAGTTTGAGTTAGGTATTAACATAAATATAATATAGAGTAAAGCAGTTAGTATAATTAGATGTTATGAAGATTAAATATTCTTTTCTAGCTCTCTATATTATTATAAAAAGCTAGAGAGCGTATTTAAAAGTTACTTCATACTTCTATCTATTCTTAAAAGTCTTATAATTTTGTTTAATTCTTGTAAATTATTTTAATTTAGCTATTCGACTCTTTCTCGTATGGTTTTACTTCAATTTATGATATAGGTCTCTCTTTTTAAATTAATATATTTCAATCAACCTAACAAATAGTACTTCAGTGATTATTTGATATTTCTTATAAGAGCTTTTCATTTTTAGCTTCTATAAATTAAGATTTAATATTCTATTACGACCTATTATATATAAAAGGACTAGAGTAGTCTTATAGGCACACCTAGCGCCTAAGTAATACTTATATATAGGATAATATAGGAATAAGAAGCCTTACTTAGTATAGAAAAACTATAATATAATATTATAACCCGTTAGATATAGAAGAAGTCGAGTAGCCCTATAGGTATATCTAGCGCCTAGAGCGTATTTACATATAAGATAATATAAGAGTACTAGGCCTCACTTAGTATAAAAGAACTATTGAGCTCGGAATTACGCCGTAGCCCCTTCGCAAAAAGACTATAATAAATTCACCTAGTTTATAGGTATAATTTAGGAAATACTATATAGGTATTTTAACTTATACCCTCTATTAGTTAAGGAAAATAATATAAGAACCCTATACGTTCCTACTACTTATAAGTAAACCCTCTAAATATTACTATATAAAGTTAGATATATGCTACACTAGGGCTAATTATATTAGAGCTAAATAGGCTACTAAGGCTCTTATAATAACGCCCTTACTAAACCTTCTAGTAAGGTAAAAGTTATTATATAAGATAACTCCTTAACCTAAAAGGTCGACTTTCTAGCAAGGTGCTAAAGGTAAAAGCTACTATATAAGATAACTCCTTAACCCAAAAGGTCGACCTTCTAGCAAGGTGAACGCCACTATACAAGAGGTGACTCCTTAGTGTATTGTTAGGAGGCGCGGAGTTAGAAGGTCTGTTGCACTTAAGCAGGTAAAATCACTATGCAGTGGCTAGAGGCCATAAAAGAACTATGATATAGGTTATATAATAATAAAATAGAACAACTAAGTAAATTAAAATAAACTACTAAGCACTAATTAGTATTAATAATATAACTCATAATAAGTAATAAGAACTATCTAAGAACTTATATATAGTAAAGACTTGAGTTTAACTTAAGGATAGACTGTTATAGCTCTATAGTAATTGATCTCTATAATTATTCTTAGAATATTCTTAGTTTTATTTTATATTATAAACCCCTTATGAGAAATATAACTCATTATTATAGCTCTTAATCTTAAGATTTGTTTAATAATATAAACCAATAGAACTATACTATTTACTAAATATTATCTTCTAGAATTTATTAGTAGAACCTTAGTATTCAATAGCTAACTATAATACTTTGATTACTTCTATTTAGTAAGTTAACCTTTAACCTACAATAATACTAATAGTATATATCCTCTTATATACTACTTCTACTACCTATATTACTACTAAATACTGCCTCTATTACCACTAGTAGCTATACTATTATTAGTAATACTTACTCTATATTAAAGTAGTTAGTATAAGCTATACTTACTAATATTGAAGCCCTAAAGGGCTGTCTCTGCCTTAGTATTATAGAGGGTCTATTTAAAGAAGAGCTACGCTATAGAGTATATATTAACCCGCTTAGCTTCTACTATTAAGTTTACTTACTTATTTCTAATGTAATTATATATTATAAGGTCCCTTATAGGGGTATTGAGGAGAGCCCTCTCAAGGGCTATATTAATAATATAGTACCTATATATAATAAATAACTTAATAAAACGTAGGTTTTATGAATTATATGAATATAAGCTTTCTTATAATCTCTTATATCTTATTTATATTTAAGAGTATAACCTATATAAGCTTAGTGTTTTTATATATGAGATTTAATATTATTGTCTCTGAGGGTTTAGTATAAGTTGAATCAAGAAGAGGTTAAAATATAAAGCTTTACTTATAGTAATAAAGCTTCTAATATTTTAAGCTATAAGAACCTCTTAAAAAAGACCTCTTTAGTTAAGAAGTTATTTCTTATATAGTAGTATTTATAATATCTAACTAGAAGGTTAACGTGGTTAATAATCGAGCTAGCCAGATAAGCGAGCTAGCTACCCGACCGCGTTTAACCTATATTCTACCTCTTGACTTATATAATACTATAACGTTCTAATAATATTATAAAAGAATAATACTTAATTAAATCTAGCCCTTTAGGCTATCTAGAAAACCCCTGATCTTAATATCTAAGCTACTATAAAGATCTACTCTATCCCTCGCTTAGCCCTTAATATATAGATTAAGGGAATCTTATTATAACGCGATATAATACCTAATTTATAACATTTACCTACGCGTCAAGAGGAGAAGCTAGTTAAGTATATTCTTAATCTAGATTCCTAAGTATTTCCTCCCTATATTAGTAGTATAGAAGATATAGCTAATTAACTATATATTAACTATAATATACTACTAGTTAAGAAGCGCTCGGCTTTAAAGTTTATTACCTAATAACTATAGCTCTAGATATACTTTTTTTATAAGTATAACTATAAGATGGCCTAATGAAAAGATCTAGATATAATAAGTACGTAGTTTGACCTTATAGTAAATAGAATTATAAAATATAGTATTATAGAGTCTAATATTCATAAGTTTAAGAAGACTAGCTTTATAATAAGCTAGATTATAACTAGAATAGTTATTATAAGTATAGAAAGGCGTTTAAATATAAAATAATATAGCTTAGTAATTATAAATAAGTTATAGTTATTTAAGCTATTAGCTTATTAAGCTATAGTATCCCGCTATATATTATTATTATAAGCTAATATTACCTCTCTACCTAGTATATTAAATCTAGTCTCTTATATTACTAGGTTATTATAATATCTAAAAATAGATACATAATAGATAAAAGAGGCTTAGATTAGCTCTAGTACTTTAACTAGTATATAAAACTATATATAAGTAGTGGTTATTACCTCCTTATTATTAATAAGTATAAAAGTTACTATACTACTAACCTTAAGATATATATTATAAGGAAAGAATATTATTATACTCTATATACTAGCTTATTTATCTTATTTACTTTAGCCCTTAGATATTAGGTATTTTAAGCTATTAAAGAAGGCTTATACCTAAGAAATTAAAAACAGAATAATAGAGTAATACTTATATTATAAAGGAGGACTTTTTCCTTATATGTTGTAGAGTATTTATATAAGTAATTATAGAAAAGAATATCTAGAGAGAATTTAAAAGGGCTAGTCTTATACCTTTAAGTATAGAGAGTATACTATCTACGCTTAATATAAGGTTATATATTCTAATACCTTTAGGATCCCTATTAATAATACCCCTAGCCTAGACTTCCTAGATATTAAATAATCTAATTAAAGTAGCTTTTTAATCTAAATTTATATGAAAGAGGATCTCTTATTATTAAAATAACTCCCTAATTTTAATTATTAAAGCTGTAGAGTATTTATTAAAAAGAGTATAGGGATTTATATATTAGTTTACCTTATTAAAATCTAAGAATGAAACCCTTTAGGAGGAGAATAACTTACTTAGCTAATACTAAGGAGCTAAAACAAAGCTTAGCTTAGATAAAGAGGGAGTCTTATTATAGCTAAGGTAGAGGGGATTAAATTATAGAGAGAGGTTATAACTTAGATTAAGGAGGAAACGTACTAGAATCGTAATTACTAACTAAGGACGAAGATAAGCTAATAGTAATATAATATCTATAGGAATACTAGTTATAATATATAAATATATTAGTTTATTAAAAAGAACGTCTAATCAAGAGATTGCTAAGTAGTTTTAATTAAGATATCTTTCTTAGTATTACCTATTAGTCATAAATATAATATAGTTGTGGTTAGGTAGCTAGCTGGCTTATTAACCACGTTAAGGTTTTAAGTTAAGGAGTTATCTCTTACATAGTAGCTTTTCTAAGCTATAAGAGCTTTTGTAGCCTATTTAGCTTCAATATATTCGGCTTTATTATAGTATATATCTAACTCTATATAAGAGTTTACTTACTAATAGAAATATATAGGGTTCTTATACTATTTCTCTTAACTAATAGAGGGTATAAGCTAAAATACCTATATAGTATTTCCTGAATTATATCTATACACTATTATAGTTCTTTTATAAAGGGCTTATAATATAACTATAAACTTAATATTTAAGCTAAAGCTTTTATATTTAACTCTTCTATTAGCTTAGAATAATCGCTTATTAGGAATATAGTATTATACTCTAATATATATATTAATAAGCCTATTGTTAGTTAGTTATTTCTTTTTATCTTACTCTAAACCTAATATCTCCTCTTTAATAAGCTCTGGAGCTTAATTTAGCTCTAAAGTTAAGTTTATTTATACCTTCTCTTCTTTTTCTGAAAAGTATATTACTACTTAATATTTATTATTACCCTCTTATATTTATTACTAATTTACTAGAGAGGTACTAGAAGAGAATATAGAGTTCTAATAGTTATAATATCGTATTCGTTTTATTATAGAAATACATATAGCTTTGGTAATATATATATCCCCTTTAGTATCCTTAGCAATAGGTCTCTAGTAGAAAACTATGTAATTACTAAGAGTTTCTTAGTACTCTACTTTCCATATAATAGTTTAAATATTTAAGAGCTATTTGCTATAGTTAATATATAGATTAATAATAATTCATTAGTCCCTCAGCTTAGAAGTAAGAATAGGTTCTAAAAGCAAAATCTAAACCTAGTTTAGCTAGTTTATACTCCTTATATTAGCTCGTATTTACTTAAACTTTAGTAAGATAGTTATTAAGAATTTACTCTCTTTTTACTAGAAGGTCTATAGTTAGCCTATAGCTTATAATTAGATATTAAGGTCCTTATAAGTCTAGTTAAGATAGGCTATAAAGCCTTCTAAGTTATAATTTCTATTATTAGTATAGGGAATAGAGTAAAGGTATTCCTCTACCACTATGTTTTCAAAGTACTATAACTCTATATATAGAGGAAGTATAGTAAAATAAAGCATATATTTGAATTTTACTATAAATCACGCGTCGAAGACTATACCTTATAATACTATATAATTAGGGCTAAATAGATTCTCAATATATTAGAAAGCTAAGCGTAAGGCTTATACCTATAGTAGGGTGAAATAAGGCGAAATAAGACGCTATATCCAAGCGTTCTTAGCTATATATATATATAATAAAGCGCCGATATGCCCATAACTAAAACCACGCTAGGTTTAACGCTACTACATTTATAATAAAGCGCGCCTAAGCGTATAAGAGGCCTTAGTAAAACTGTTACCTACTTATACCTACCTTTTGCCCTAGCATTTCTACGATTTAGATATAATATTATTATTAATATATATACCTATTTATATCTAAACCTTCTCCTTCATTTGATATTGTATCGGAATCATGAATATGCTCTCATAATTACATATTTACCTATATTTAATCTCTTAGATGTTCTTATATATTTCTATCTCTTTATAACTATTTCTATAAGTACCTAGCCGTGCTTATAATTACTACTTGCTAAATAGAAATCAAAAACTATTAACTAGGAATCAGTATTTTAATAAGAGTTAATAAAGTATTATGCCTCTATATTTATAGAGTAGAACTCTCTATTAATAGTAGCTTTATACCTTATTTATTATATGTAAGAGATATATTCTCTTTATATATTTAAGCAAGTAAGAGTAATAGTTGTTAATGTATTATATTAAGTATTAATAATACCTTACCAGTAGTACGCATAGGGGTCCATATAGCTATATATTATTTATTCCCCTATTCAACCTCTTATAGCGGTTTCTAGGGGGACTTTATTACTACTATTAAATTAACTCATGATAGCTTATTTTTAAATAATAATGATATTATTATTAATTATCCTATTACTTAATAGGGAGTAATACTTAATCTATTATTATTACTATAGGAAAACGCTTAAATATATAAGGCCATAAACCTAAGTTTATTTAATAAGAGGTAGCTGTAATACTATTCATTTAAACTAAAGAGGGAAAAGGAGAGGTTTACCTCTTAAGTACAGATTCTATTAGTAAAGTTAAGACACAATATTTGGTAAGAGTATAATCTTACTAATAAACATTATTAAAATAATTTAGAACTAAAAGATATAGTAATTAGCTATAGATTTTATAAGGGGTTTATAGCATAAGATAAGGCTAAAAGTAGATATTATAGGAATCGAGTAGTATATTAAGTTAATTCGTAATTAAAAGAGGCCTATGTATAGGTATGTAGGTCCGGTCTATATATATAGCTAGGCAGTAACTAATAGCAGTATTTTAGGATATAAGTATAGTATAGTAATAGAAGAGCTATAGAAGTCTACTCTTAAGCAGGACTTAGGAATATTCTAAATATGGATTCTATATAGGTTTCTTTTATTTATATTAATTAATTACTAACTAATTGCTCTATTACTTCTTTCTTTAAAACTTTATTAACTGCTTTCTATTTTATTATTATATAACCTATGTTATAAATCTATTATACGAAGAAGGGCTACTCTATAGAATACGTAACGACCCGCCTAGCTTCCGCTACTAAGTCCGCTTGCTTAGCTATAATATAATTACGAGTATCCCCTCTAGGGGTATTAATAAGAGCCCTCTTAAGGCCTATACTAACAATATACTCTCTATATATAATAGAGTAATTAATAAAGGAGCAGGTTTTATTAATTATATTAATACTGAACTCTCTAGTAAGCTCTTCTTTATTATTAGTATTAAAGGGCATGCCTTATATAGGCTTAGTACTTTTTTATATAGGGTCTAGTACTAATATAATTAAGGGGGAAGGATAAGGAAGAGGGAGAGGTATAAAGCCTACTTATAGAGCTTCTTATACTTCTAGCTATAAGAACCTCTTAAGAAAGACCTCTTTAGTTAAGGAGTTATCTCTTATATAGTAGCGTTTACTTTACTAGAAGGTTAACCTTTTAGGTTAAGGAGTTATCTTATATAATAGCTTTTACCTTATTAGAAGGTTAACCTTTTAGGTTAAGGAGTTATCTCGTATAATAGCCTTTCTAGGCTATAAGAGCCTTAGTAGCCCGTTTAGCTCCGATATAATTAGCCCCGGTATAGTGCGTATCTAACTTTATATAGTAGGATTTAGAGGGTTTGCTTATAAGTAATAGGAACGTATAGGGTTCCTATATTATTTTCCTTAACTAGTAGAGGGTATAAGCTAAAATACCTATATAATATTTCCTAAATTATGCTTATAAACTAGGTGAATTTATTATAGTCTTTTTATAAAGGGGCTACGGCGTAATTCCGAACTTAATAAATCTATTATATCGAGTGAGGCCTGTTATTTATATATTATTCTATTTATAAATATCCTTTAGACGCTAGGTATACTTATAAGGCTCCTCTAGTTCTTTTATATCTAGAGGCTATAATACTAATATCCTACTGAGTTATAATAATACTATAAGTATTATTTTTATTTCACTTCTAATATATCTGAATTCGCTTTGATTATAATGAAATATATACTTTTCTTATATAAGAGAGAGTCTAATATAATTCTCTTTAAGTAAACCCAAGATCTCTATTTATACAAGGAGATTCCTAAGATAATATTATTATTATCTCTATTACTATCTCTATTATTAGTTTAAATCTATATAAAGCTATTTATTAAGTTCGAAATTACGCCGCGGCCCCTTCGCAAAAGGACTATAATAAATTCACCTAGTTCGTAAGTATAAGTCGGGAAATACTATATAGGTATTTTAACCTATACCCTCTACTAGTTAAGGAAAATAATATAGGAACCCTATACGTTCCTATTACTTATAAGCAAACCCTCTAAATATTATATAAAGTCGGACGCTCGCTATACTAGGGCTAATTATATCAGAGCTAAATAGGCTACTAAGGCTCTTATAATAACGCCCTTACTAAACCTTCTCGTAAGGTGCTGCGAAAGCTACTATATAAGATAACTCCTTAACCTAAGAGATCGACCTTCTAGCAAGGTACTAAAGGTAAAAATTACTATATAAGAAGTAACTCCTTAACTAAAGAGGTTTTTCCTAAGAGGTTCTTATAGCTAGAAGTATAAGAAGCTCTATTACTATAAGTAAGGCTTTATACCTCTCCCTCTTCCTTATCCTTATCCTTTATTTATATTAATACTAGACCTTATATATAAATACGCTAAGCCTAAGCGAGGTATACCCTTTAATATAAATAATATAGAGGGGGTTAGGCCTCTAGCTACTGCATAGTGATTTTAACTGCTTAAGTGCAACAGACCTTCTAACTCCGCGCCTCCTAATAATATATAGCCTTTAGTTACGTGATTATAACTTTCCTAACTATAGCCGCACTTATACGTACCTATAGCCTCACGATCTTAAACTTTATATTAATAATAACGTGGTTTTTAATTATTTAAACTATGAAACTATCGACTTTTCCTCTCGCGCACTACCCGCGCTGCTAATACCGCCTCTATTACTACTTCGTCTACTAGAACTATGCTATTATTAGTAACGCTCTCTCTATTCAGTATAAGCTATACTTACTAATATTTACCTAGGCTGCCTGGGCTACCTCTACCTTAGTAATACGGAGGACTTACTTAAAGAAGGGCTACTCTATAGGGTATATAATAACCTACTAAACTTCTATTACTAAGTTTACTTACTTAGCTTTAATACTATTATACCTTATAGAATCCCCTATAGGGGTATTAAGATAAGCCCTCTTAAGGGTTATACTAATAATATACTCTCTATATATAGCGGAGTAGTTAATAAAAGAGCGGGTTTTATTAATTATATTAAGGCTAAACTCTCTAGTAACTCCCTCTATATTATTTATATTAAAGGGTATACCTCGCTTAGGCTTAGTATATTTATATATAAAGTTTAGTACTAATATAGTTAAGTAATAAGGATAAGGAAGAGGGAGAGGTATAAAGCCCTACTTATAGTAATAGAGCTTCTTATACTTCTAGCTATAAGAACCTCTTAGGAAAGACCTCTTTAGTTAAGGAGTTACTTCTTATATAGTAGTATTTATAATACCTTACTAGAAGGTTAACCTTTTAGGTTAAGGAGTTATCTTATATAGTAGCTTTTATAGCACTTTTAGCACCTTGCTAGAAGGTTAACCTTTTAGGTTAAGGAGTTATCTTATATAGTAGCTTTTCTAGGCCACGAGAGCCTTAGTAGCCCGGTTAGCTCCGATATAATTAGCCCTAGTATAGCGCGCGTCTGACTTTATAATATTTAGAGGGTTTGCTTATAAGTAGTAGGAATATATAGGCTTCTTATATTATTTTCCTTAACTAGTAGAGGGTATAAGTTAAAATACCTATATAGTATTTCCTAAATTATACCTGCGAACTAGGTGAATTTGTTATAGTCTTTTTGCGAAGGGGCTGCGGCGTAATTCCGAGCTTAATAGAGGGGGTTACTAGAGATTTTAGCTTTAATATAATTAATAAAACCCGCTCTTTTATTAACTACTCTACTATATATAGAGAGCGTATTATTAGTATAGCCCTTAAGAGGGCTTACCTTAATACCCCTATAGGGGACTCTATAAGGTATAATAGTATTAGAGCTAAGTAAGTAAACTTAGTAGTAGAAGTTTAATAGGTTATTATATACCCTATAGAGTAGCCCTTCTTTAAGCAGGTCCTCTATATTACTAAGGTAGAGGTAGCCTAGGTAGCCTAGGCCTATTAGGGGAACGTTAGTAAGTATAGCTTATGCTAAATAGAGAGAGCGTTGCTAATAATAGTATATTGAAAATAGTAATAACTTCTAGCGGACGAAGCGGTAATAGAGGCGGTATTAGCAGCGCAGGTAGTGCGCGAGAGGATAAGTTAATAGTTTTATAGTCTATTAAATAATTAAAAACCACGTTATTATTAATATAAAGTTAAAGATCGTAAGGCTATTTAGTATAATAGGTATATATAATTGCGGCTATGGTTAGGAAAGGTAGTTAGTAATTATAATCACGTAACCGAAGGCTATATATTATTAGGAGGCGCGGAGTTAGAAGGTCTATTGCACTTAAGTAGGTAAAATCACTATGCAGTGGCCAGAGGGCAAGCTATTTATTAAATACATATATTACTAGCTATTTAAATAACTAATCTCTATATTATATAATTTAATCCTCGAGATATTTTTCTTTGTCTCTATTTCTTAACCCCTAGACTACTCTCACTTAGTCTATTAGATCTTTCTCTTTGTAATTCTATTCTAGATTATAATATTAGAGTAGCTTTATAGATATAGGTTTATTAGATAGAGTATAGTAGATATACCTAGTTATAACAGCCTATTACTACTTAATCTATATGTATCCTTTTCCTAGGGTCTATAGGTATATTAAGTTCAAAGGCCTTTTAGGAGCAGCTTTTCTTTTTATAAGAGGCGAAAAGAATATTTTGAGTCTCTTGGTATTTCTGTTCTGCAGACGTCTTGGGTTTGAACCCAGCTTCTGTTTTTCTTTTTTTAGCTTATTTTAAAGTTGCTTCCCTGTCCTAAGACCGACTTGTAGGGCTTAGGCGCGAGTGGTGGAGACTAGACGAAAAAGCAAACGACACACGAGGAGAGCTCCTTGACGACAGCAGCAACAACATCATTGCGCGTGTGCAAGACGATTGCCGGAGGCGCTGATGTTGTCAAGGACATTAAGGAGTGCGCAGAGACAGGGACATCGAAATCCAGGTGAGACCGTGAGATCGTTCACATGCACAACCAAGCAGTAGATGCTAGATGTCTGCGGCTTAATCAGGGGGAGGGGTGCTATCAGGGAGGACGGTCACGAGGCGCAACAAGGCTAGCGAGGACACCGGGCACGTTGAGGAACTAATCATGAGGTTGACTGGGACAGAGGGTGTAGGTTTATCTTGAAGTAGTCCCGATAAGGTATGGCGAAGACGTGGGTGTTTGAAAGTGGCGACCTGGTGAGTGTGACAACAGCCAATCAAATCTAGATGTCTGGCAGACATCTGGATCCCATTGACTACTTTCAGTCCCTAGGCAGCTGGGTTGCCACCTGCCACCACACCCCTTGGGCGGATGCAGATATCTAGATCTGGTTGGCTGCTTCTAGCGGTAGCTGAAGGTGGTAGCTAAGGCTGGTAAGCCCCGGGCTACAAGCCACTCCAGGCGAGTTTTGATTGGACAGACGGCCCTAACCATGGTGTCCACTGTCCAGTAGAAGAACCTTGTTCAGCAGATAGCGGCTGTCAACTGCCGATGGTGATGTGCGCAACCCTATGCACCTGCATGCAACTTCGCCCGGATTTGTGCACTGAGTCTGTAGCCACTCTCACTGTCCATCATAACACCCCTGTTACCTATGACTCGGACCTTGATCCGAATGTGGCGTCTTATTTCTTCCTTCCCTGACCCATTAACGTATGCCTATGAGATATCACGTCGGACTGCGGCGGATGCTCAGTCTAGAGGGCATTAAGGTGCAGCTCGGAGAGATAGAAATAGTAGGAAGATTTGCGGTTAAAATTCCTAATGACCGCATATTCTGGCTTCCATTTGCTTCTTTCCTAGATATAATATAGTGGATTTAAGGTTATTGAGTTCCATCTGTCAATGCATTAATCGGATGAGTGACATTGGCTCGCTGCACCACGCGACACGTAAGGTACTCGACGGTCGATTGAAGAGAATCGTGACCAGCGCTGCCGAATCTGCGCGGGTCTCACTGCCTGATACCTCATCGCTGGAAAATGGAGAAAACAAAAAGAGGAAAAGAAGATGAAACAGAAAACGACGACCCAGTAACAATAATAACGTTGTGGCCACCGCTTAGTCAGTTCACTGCGCAGCCAGCAACACGACGCCTCTGCACGATATCCGCTGGCCCACCAGCTCGCCCCCCTCAGACGTCACATTGACCAGCCATCTAAACTAAGAGAGCTATGAGGCAGCGGACAGGTCTCGGTCATCTTGCAACGTGAAGTTCATCGGAAGCTTGCTTAGGAACTGAATGGATAAGGTTTATATAGAAGAAAGACGGGATGAACCAGGTGGTGATTTGAAGATGGACTTGACCAGAGTCCAGACTCCGACCAATACCCTGTGCGTATAGCCGGGACTCGTCGTACGTGAAAGAAGGGATAGAGGTAGTATAAAAAGATGCGTACTATCATCGCAGTATTTTCAAGGCCTTCTTCTACAGATACCAACACACGGCGCATTAAGAATTGATGATCACGCTTGGAATACTTAGAATCAACCGGTCAAGGATTCAAAGGGGCGGGGACGCATATGCGGTATAATGCCGGACCGTAATCTTGGGTTCCGCGGTGAAGCATGTTTGACTTTACTGAGCATATTATTTAAGGGCATCCAGATGTCTATGTGGATAACTCAGAAGAACTCGCTCATGGCAGGATATATCTGCAGATTCACCTCGGATAATGCTATCAACTAAAGTCACGCTGTCGCTTTAATAAATGAGCACATGATCAGTTGCGTCGGCCACTTATGATTTGAGCACGCCGTAAGTATGGGTGGACCAAAGTGTCTGAAGTGTTCCGGTCCGACCTTAAGATGAGATTGTGGACATGCGTTACATCGCGCAAATGCGGGCAGCATGCGTGTGTGTGTGTGGCAGGAACCAACGGGTCGGAGATTCCGTTTTGGGAGACAACCATGGAAGGCCCTATACACCTCCTCCGGGGTTTCAAATGTTAGCGTGTGAATTGCCCCACGATACTATACCCAAATAGTGTAAGACTAACGTGGTATTAGTACTTTTATATCAGTGTAATTTATATAGTATACTTAGGTAGAGGGCTACGTTAAGGCTAACCCTATATAATTATAGCAGCGAGGTCGCTAGGTATATTAGCAGCGGTGGTAGTGGGCGAAAAAAACCTACCCTCTTTTTTTGGTGTTAGTAGGTAGGCTTCGGCTTTTATTTTAGAAGTCACTTTCCTTAGAATCCCTTAGAAATTAGGCGAAAATAATAGAGTTATGACTTAGGAAAAAAATCCGGTTGTTGGGGTGGGGACTAGTGGGGTAATTCACTGCGCTAACATTTGAAACCCCGGAGGAGGTGTATTAGGCATATTTAGCCTAGCTTAGCATTAGAACAGAACTTAGAGGAAAGAAAAACCCCGCTTATATATAACTATATCCGCCCTAACTAAGAGGCTTATTCTAGCTCCTACTCCGAGGTATTATTAAAATCTATTAAGTTCTATATTTTATAGGTATTTAGGAGGCTAAAGACCCTTATTATAACGTTTTTAAGCTATTATAACTTAGTAATAGGCTTTTATAAGCGTTACTATAGCGTTATCTATATAGATCTTTAATAATATTCTATCCCTATATAACCTTATTTATTCTCCCCCCCTTTATTAATAACTAATTATATAAGCTTATAGGTATTAATAGAAACTAGTACTAAGCTTAAACTATTATTATAAGACGTTTTATATTAAAACTAGTAACTCTAGAGAGGTCTAACGCTATTAGCTATCTAATTAATATTAAGGAAGTTAATATTATAGATAACTAATGCGAACTAACTACGCTATAAATTAGTATTTTAACTATAACCAACTCTATTATAATAACTAGAGAATAGTCTAATATACCTATAAATAGATAACCGTTCCTATCCTATAAATTTCTAGATATTTATAAGTAGTATTTAACCTTATCTATATATCTATATCGGAGTTCTAAATAACTATTTAACTCTAATACCAGGATTAATAAGCTAATAGCATAGCTAAAGGATTACTATCTAGAAAATAGCTTAGCTAAGGTAGACTAACTAATAACTAAGAACCTAGCTACTATATTATCTATAACTCCTCCTAATAATAAGTATTCTAATAAGACTACTAATATCGCTCTTCCTATATTAACTTATAGTACCTTTAATAGTTCTATAGCTATATTAAGATAGCTAATATAATTAAAGTAGGATTTTAAGAAGGTTAGGTATAAACCTAGAAGACTTCCCGTCTCTTAAGTCCTTAGAACGATTAATATATAATATAAAGGAGTCGTAGTAATATACCTTAATAGTATCCTATATCTAGTTAATATTATTAAGAAAGCCTCTAATAATACTACTAATCGTTCTAATTTAGCTATTATTAAGAGCTCCCTAAAGGAATAATTCCTATCCTAGGTAGTAGACCTAGAAACTAATAGTAATAATATTAATAGAATAAAGTAGAAAGATAACGAGGCTTTACTAGCTTATTATAACTAAGCCCTATCCCTTTTATATCGAGCTAGTTATAAGGATATAAGTAACTAAGTAAATCTTATAAGACCCAAGGAGATAGTTCTAGTTAGCGTTATTTACTAATTTATATAAGGACTAAAGGATACTAACCTTCGTTAGTAGGTATTAAGTATATTAGTAATAGTATTAAGTAGCTTAAAATCTACCTACTATATTATCTAAGATACCTACTAGATATTAGAAGAATAAGAAGCTAAAGAATAGCACGAAGCTAAATAACTCTATTCTTAGATCTTATAAGACTTAGTAGCTTAATAGAACCCTAGCTAAGGTATAGACTAGATTTTAGCCTAATAGCTAGCTTATATATATTTAAATTATCTAATATAAGCTAGCTATAGTAGTTATTATTCTATATATCTAGTTATAATAGTTCTATACTTATAAATCCTACCTTATAACCCTTTAGTAGTTCCTACTTATAGATATAGTAGATATTAATCGTACTTATATAATAGGAAAATATAAATAAGGCTATTAATAGCCGCCTAATAGTAATTAGTAGTAAGGATATAATAATCCTAGACCCCCTCCCTATAACCTATATAATAATACTAACTACTCTTAGAACTAGTAATAACCCTACTAGCTCTAGAACTATAAAGCCTACTAGGGAGGATATAATATAGGAATTAACTTTAGCTAAAGAGATAATAATCTCCCTAAGTTATTAGATTAGAAGAAGTCTACTAATTTATATATAAATAGTTTAAAACTATTATAAGATAGGGAAGTTTATTATATCGCTTATAGCTAGATTAGGTATTAATATCCTAACTACTTAGAACCGCCCCTAAAGCGTTTATTACTATAGGAGTAAGCTATTATAAAGGCTTTAATATTCCCTTATAACTATAGTTTTATAGGAGGTATTTAACTACTAAGGGGTATTATAGACGTTTATTCTACGTAGTTATACTTCTTTGATAAGTTTAGTAGAGAAACTATACTTATTATAACCCTAGATAACTCTACTTATAACCTATAGGACTATATTAATATTATTATTAGAGGACGCTATTATAAATTTATACTACCTAAGGATATAGTAAACCTAGTAACTCTATTAACTAACTAAGAGGAATCTTATATTTAAGAAGAGGTTAAGTCTTTAGGTATTATAGATCTATCTAACTAGGTAATATTAGTTTTAAGAATTATATATAATAAATCTCTAAAGCTAGATAAGAGAGTATTAAAGATTAATATAATAGTAGCTTAAGCTAGCTTATCTAATTCTTAGAAGAAATAGATAGAAATAATATTATAACGCCTAGCTAGCTATATCTAATAAGTCATAAAAGTAACTAAACTACCTAAGGGGAAGGCTATATAATAAGCTAGAGTTATAAGAATTCCTAGATCTAATTCGTAAGAACGCATTAGGATCGAAGATATTATAGATAGTAAGATAGAGGGCCCTAATCCTATTAAAAAATAGAAACTACCATAATAAACCGGGTTAACTACTATAGTAGCCCGCGAGGGAAGGCCCCCTATTAATATTTAATAGTTAGCTACTAATATTCGATTTAAGATTTTACTAGTTAACTTAATATAACTTAGTCCTAAGTTTTTAGAGATATTACGATCTCTATCCTAGCGGGTAGTTATATCTAAGCCTAATTATATAAGAGGAAAAGAGAAGGTTATTACTAATTCTAATACGGCTATTATAATAATAACTAAGAAGCCTAGTATTATAAAGATAACCAATAACTTATAAGTAAATATTTAACTATTTTTAAAGACCTACGAAGTAACCCGCCTATTCTAACTAGAACATATACTATTAATACCTACTATTTATCGCTCTTTGCTAATAAGAGCTATATAAGCTAACTAAGGTTCTAAGATAAATATTATCTCCCCTAGACTTATTAAGGAATATAGGTTTACTTAGTACCTACTCGCTAGTATTAGTTTCGAGGGATTAAGTATAGGAGCTACTAGTAGTTCCATATATAATATAACCTACTTTATAGCTATCGAGGTAGTAACCTATAATATTAAGCGTGAAATCTAGGCGTATATTCGTCTAGGAGACTCTAATTAATCCGTCGTATTACTATTAGGTATGCCTTAGTTATATAATATATAAGTAATTATAGATCCTTAGGCGGGTAGAATATAGATTAGTAATACCTTTTATAGGGAACTAGTTATCTAGATCTTAAGCCCCTAAATATAAATATTAATAGAGTAGAAGTTAATTCTCACCCTTATAACTAGTAATACTAACTTATTAGGATAAGACTAGCTCCTAAATATTATAGAAGAGGTTAACTCTAATTCTAATAATTCTACTAATATTATAGATATTTTAAGCGAGGCTAATTTAGATTTAGAAAACTAAGATATTAATACTAACCTAGGTAAGTTATTAAAATATAACTAACTAACTTAGTATCCTTAACCTTATTAAATATAGAATACGAAGTAGGAAGTTCGTTATTATTAGTTAGCAAACTGGTAATAGATTTTAGACTCGGATTTATATATATATAAGATACTAATATAGCTTAGTTAATATAGCACGCCCCTCGATTAATAAAGTCTAAGAGTATCTAAGAAGAGTATTAATTATTTTAAGTATTAAGTTCTATAATTAAGAACTTAGATATCTATAATATATTACTATAACTTACTAAGGCTTCTCCTTAATACTCTACTAAGCTTATTAAGATAGTATTCCTAACTAAACGACGTATTAGGCAACTCCTAATTAACTATATAACCCTTATAATAGAAGTTAATAAGTAATAGGATAAAGAACTAATATAATTAGGCTTAAATATACTAGGGGGTATAGTAAATAAGATTAAACGGGTAATTTTTACTTATTATATTCTATTCTCTAATTTCTTAAATAGCTTCCCTGCTATAAACCTATATAAGTATATCCCTCGCCTAAACGAAGGGGTAAAGCTATAGAACTCGAGTTAGAGGAAGCGTTAGAACCCTATTAAAAAATACTAGATAGATTAGTTAATCTAGGAAGGATAAGATATAGGTTTATATAAACTAATAGTAGTAGCTAATAGTATAGCGTTAAAATAGGGTATATAACCTATTTTAATATAGAAGAATAACGATCCTTAGGGTAAATACCGCTTTATAATTAATTATTAGAATATTAACGAGTAGATTCTAATATTACTAGTCCCGTTGCTCCGTAGGATCTATAAGAACCTATTAAATCCCCGAATTAGGTCCTATTTATCTTACGACTTAAAGCACGCCTACTAGTCTATCCCTATTTATCTAGACTATAGATATATTTATATATTTAATATTCTAGAACACTTATAACTATAGCTAACTATAATATAATAAAGTATAAAGGCCTTAGCGTATTGAATAACTAAATTTAGGAGGATTTTCCTAGGTCCTATTCTAGAACTAAAGGCTAAACTATTCTTATTAGTCCTAATAAAAGCTAGCGAAACAGCCCCTATAGATATCTATTTTAATAATATTTTTATAAAGTTCTATTACTAGGATAATAAGTAGATATTTATAAAGTAATACCTATTACCTCGGTTTATATAGGCATAAGTCTAACTATTAAGAAAGAAGATTAGCCTAGGAATAAGATTAGTTATTACTATAGGTTAGGTATATAAAGCTAGAGGCGCTATATTTATTAAGCCTAATTATATTACTAAGATCTAGGAATAGCTAGTACCTACTAAGTAGACCGGCGTGAGGGTCTTTATTACTATAATAAAGCCCTATAGATAGTAGATAAAGAACTATACTAAGGTTACTCACTTTTTATATTAGCTAACTAGCACCGTTCTCTATAAATAAGGATCCTTAGAAGCCCTATCCTTCTAACTAATAAAAGAACTTATAGTAGGGGCTATTAGATTACATAGCCTAGATCTTAGCTAACTAGTATAATTATATTTAGATATATTAAAGTACGCAGGGGGTTATATAATCTTATAGAACTAATTAGCTAGGTAAGCCCTAATCCTATATAATTCATTTTTACTTATAAAGACCTAGTATAACTATAGAACTTATAAGCGCGAGCTGCTAGCGATTGTGGAATTTTATTAATATTACGCTTATTTTCTTTAAATAGAGAAACTCTTAACTATCTATACTAACTATAAACCCCTTACCTAGTTTTTAATATTAGCTTATTATAATAGGATTTATATACACTAGGTATTAGAACTAAGAATATTAAATATTAAGATTAAATATATCTAGGGTTAATAGAACGTAGCTACTAACATACTATCTAGAACGATTTTCCTATCCTATAATTATAATAATAATAATGTAGAAGTATTTAAGGCTAAAATAGAAGATAGTTCTTAGGTATAGAAAGATAGAACTAGGGGCTATAAAGAACTACTAAAAACCGCTCTAAAAGATACGCTAGATTAAGAATAATTAAATAAAGTAGTAGAGTCCTTACTTATATATCGCAGGGGAATAAATACTAGGGAAGGGAAGTTAAACAACCCTATTATAGCGCTAATAAAGCGCCTAGTAACTACTAAAGTAGGATTATTAGAGCTTATAGTTAGATATAGTTATTAGTTAGACGCTCGAGATATAACCCTAAGTCTGAATATCTATATAGCCTAAGTTAATAATAATATAAAAAAGTAGAGGGACGACCTATAGTATAGTAATATCTATAAATTCCTATTAGGTAGACGTGAGGTTAATAATTAGTAGACTCGCTACTTAGCGAATTAGTACTAATCTTACTTAATCTTAGATAGAACTCTATATAACTTATACTAAGGTATTTAACGCTAATACCTCGTCTATTTAGAGGTTACTAATATATATAAGGAAGCCTATAATAGGCTAAATATAACGTACTAAAGCTAGTAAGTAAGCTTTTCTAGCTAGAGATATTAACTAATATTATTAATTATATAAATAGCTATTAGCCTTATGCTAGTATTAGACCACGAAAACTAGTATATCTAGACTAAGCTGTATTAATCTTAGGCTATTATAAGTTATTAGAATTAACTACTTAGGCGTATTACTTATATTAGCGAGAGGCTACGTATACCTACTAATTTAAATCGACTACTTAAGCTAATTCTATTAGGGCTAACCTATAAAGATAGCTATAGCTAGGGAGGCGATCCCTTAGTTAGAAGCATAAATAGACACTATTAGTATATCGCCTTAAGTTATTTACTTAGATACTAGAGGAGTATTTATATCTATTAAGTTTAAAACTATAATAAAAGCCCGTTAGGCTAAAGTTATACTAGCCCTAGCTAAGTCTTATAAGTCTATAGGTATAATTAAAACCTATATCCAATTAGTTATTAACCTTATTATAAAGCGGATTCTAAGTAAGAAATTCCCCCTAGAGGACTAGGATCTATATTATATAGAGGTACTTAGGGATATTAATAGATATTAAATACTAACCGTAGGATACTTACTAATAGAGATCCTAATAGTATAAGAGATAATAGGTTTAGCTATTAAACTATAAATCTACGATAATATTCCCTAACTAGAGATACTAGCTAACGTATTAGTTACTTATATAGCTAGAATAGATTATAAGAGAAGAGTAGTAATAAGTATAAGAGATATATAGCCCTCTTGAGGGCTATGCCGACGATATGCTCTCTATATATAACGGAGTAGTCGAAGAAGGAGCGGGTTTTATTAATCATATTAATACTAAACTCTCTAGTAAGCTCTCGTATATTATTAGCGTTAAAGGGCGTGCTGCGCATAAGCTTAGCGTTTTTATATATAAGGTCTAGTATTAATATAGTTAAGGGATAAGGATAAGGAAGAGGGAGAGGTATAAGGCTCTGCTTATAGTAGTAGAGCTTCTTATGCTTCTAGCTATAAGAACCTCTTAGGAAAGACCTCTTTAGTTAAGGAGTTACTTCTTATATAGTAGCGTTTACCTTATTAGAAGGTCGACCTTTTAGGTTAAGGAGTTATCTTATATAGTAGCTTTTACCTTTAGTACCTTGCTCGAAGGTCGACCTTTTAGGTTAAGGAGTTATCTTATATAGTAGCTTTCGCAGCGCCTTACTAGAAGGTTTAGCGAGGGCGTTACTATAAGAGCCTTAGTAGCCCGTTTAGCTCTAATATAATTAGCCCTAGTATAGCGCGCGTCCGACTCTATAATATTTAGAGGGTTTACTTATAAGTAGTAGGAACGTATAGGGTTCTTATATTATTTTCTTTAACTAGTAGAGGGTATAAGTTAAAATACTTATATAGTATTTCCCGAATTATGCTTGCGAACTAGGTAAATTTGTTATAGTCTTTTTGCAAAGGGGCTGCAGCGTAATTCCGAGCTTAATAAGAGATATATAGAACGCTACTTAATTAGCTAAGTCTAAATAACGATAGATAATCCTATTTAAATATAGAGATCTAGTTATATTAGCTTAAAATAGGAAGCCTCTAAAGTTTAAACCTCGTTAGAGAGGCTTATTCGCTATTTAATATCGAGTTAGTCGAGTTATATATGAGTTAGAATAACTAAATAGAACTACTATACCTTACGATCAATATTGGGACTAGTTAAAGGTATTTCCCCTGCAAAAGGGGTATTTATAATTAAATACTAATTTAACGTTACTATTCTTATAACTATTAAGGCGATAACAAATAGGGCCTTAGAGACTTTAAGGTTAGATAGGTTATACTTTCCTTATTAACCTCTTTCTATAAGAGGTATTCTTACCTAATTTGATTAAGGGGGTTCCTTTTATTTATTTATTAGAAGATTTAGTATATAAAAGGAATTTTCTTATTTGAGATAATTAATTAGACTTACTCCTCTTATAATAACTTTTTTACTTCTCTTACCCTCCTACCCGTTTTCTCCCCTTAATATCCCTTATTTCTAGTATAGTAATGCTATATTAACGCTTAATATAGCAATTCCTTATAATAAATAAGATCTAAAACCTTCTTATATTTATTTTATTTTAAAGATATACTTATAATTAGTAGTTATAAATCTCTTAATTAAATTAAGGGTAACTTAATTATACTTAAAAAATCCTACTAAGATAGTAATAAGTATAAGTAATAACCCTTCTAGCGGAGTTAATATGTTTAAGGATAACCCCTACCTCATATATCGCTATTCTTTAATATTAATAAGTATTACTAGAAAGTAGATAGAACGAAGTTATCTTAATACTAGAATACGAGGTTCTAAGAGCTATAGCTAGTAAGTAAAGTAATATATTACCTAGAAAAGAATATTAGCTTAGCTCTATATATATAGGATAACTTAGCTAATAATAAATCCTCTATACTAGATAGCGATATTAATTTAAATAAGGAACTAGCTAAGAATATACTAGAATAAGCTTATAAAGCTATAAGGGCTATATTAATCTAATTAACTAATCTTATTTATTCTAGAGAGGTAGAGGAATATATCTTTACTAAAGGTATAAAAATTAATCTTAAATCCTAGGCGGAGAAGCCTATCTCTAAGACTATTATTAGTATCTCTTGTAACCTAAACTATTAAAAGATCAGAGGGTTAATCCTATATAGTAGGGAACCTGTTAATAAAACTATATTATAAGTATTCATAGTATATATTATTACCTTTAATAACTAATAGGATTACTTATTTAGGGGTTAGAAGGATTGAAGAGATACCCTAGGTATAATAACTATAATTATACGTTACCTCTAAGAAGACGTTACTATTACTCATTTAGCTATTTTAGGTATCTACGCTATAAAACTCTATTATATTAGATACTAGAGTCTATATATTAGAACTAAAGGTATATTTATTTATTCTCTAGCCCCTAAGAAGGATATTATGAAGCTAAAGATAATAAACCCTAATTAAGTTCCTAAAGAAACCGCTATAGTAATATTAGCTCCTCCTGTTATTAAGTCCCTAAACCCGTCTATAGTTAATAAGCCTAGTAGAGAGATTGCTAGAAATAAGCTAATTATACCTAATAAGCCTAAGGGAGATAATAACCTATAGCCTCTATATAATCTAATTATTAGATAGCTAAAAGTAGCTTCTATTCTAGTTATAATAATTAATAAGGAACTAGGTTTACTAACTAGTATATCGACGTTTCCTAGTCTAGTACTAAAACTTAGATCTAGATTTAGCTAGTTTAACTTCCCTATATATAATTAATCCTTCTATTTAGGAACTAATCTTACTAAACTAACTAATTATATTAATTTAGCTACGGCTCTAAATATCCTTAACTAATTAGCTAACCCTACTATACTACCTAATACTAAAGATTTAGCTACTCTTCTAAAGACCTTTAAGTAACCTAATAAACCTATAGTAAGGAATAATAATACTAATATTACTAAACCTCTAAAGGCTATTAACTAAGTTAAGAACTATAGTTATTTAGATAAGAATACTAATTTTACTACCCCTCTATTAGTATTTAAGTTAGTTAGAAATCTACTTAGTAGTAGCCTTAGTTCTAAGAGAGTCCTTATTAAATTTAAATTATCTTATTATAAAGCTAATTATCCTTAACCTCTTAATAATAATAATCTCTTTAACTAGCCTAAGGTTAATCCTAGGGCGGGAATAATAAGATTAATACAAGATTTCTTATTTAAGTTAATAAATAGCTCTAACTATAATAGATCTATTATATTTATTACTAGATCTAAAAGAGGATATATTAAAGAAGAGAAGGTTAAAATCTAATAAAAAGCTAATAAAATAATTAGATTAGCTCCTATTAAGTACTAAATTAGAATTAAACTTTATTAGAAATAAGAAGTTATATTATAATAAGGAATAAATTATATATTAGGAAAGCATAAGTTTATTAAGAGCTAGGTTAGATAGCTTAAGGAGATTAAGGCTATAAGAACTATATTATTAATCTTAGTATCTACTACCCTATATAAGTATAAGTTAGTAACTAGTAGAGGCTCTGCCTTAAAGTAATTAAAATTCTTTTAATTAACTAATTATATATTACTATAGCCTAAGAAGGACTAGGAACTAAAGTAAGTATAGGTTTTATTATAAATTAGTAATAGGATTAAAATTAGGGTTTAGACTAGCTTCGGGTAATTAAAACTAGCTTATTTCTTTCGTTCTTATTAATACTATTAGGGGCGACGGAGTTATAGTTAGATATATATATATATAGTAGGAACTAACGGGTCGGAGATTCCGTTTTAGGAGAGAACTATAGAAGGCCCCATATTAGGTATATTTAGCCTAGCTTAGCATCAGAATAGAACTTAGAGGAAAAAAAACCCCGCTTATATATAACTATATCCGCCCCAACTGAGAGGCTTATTCTATGCGATCTGGAACGGATCGGACCGGACCGCCCCTGCCGGGATACAGGCAAGGCGTAGCGCTCGAGACTAAGATCGCGGTCAAAATATTGCTTCTCCCAATGCAGAGGCTCTATTGCCTCAGAGATATTTTGTTTTTAATCCGGGTTCTATGTATTGCTGCCTTTTTTTTTAGTAGTTGGGGGCGGGGGGGGCGGTCTGCAGGAAATCTCAGGTGCGCCGGCTGACGTCAGCGCATCATCGACCGTAACCTAAATCGGTCCAACGCTGGCGCTGACCCAGGACGCTAGAGAAATATATTACAGGCAGAATTTGCTCTAGCGCCGAACTACCTTAGCTCGGTTCACGCGCCGCTGCAGCCAATTAATTCAGTCCAGTCAACTGCCTTAATTTAAGGTGCCTTGCAACTTATCAACACCACACAACTTCTTGCTGCCATCACAATAACCGCAAGTTCTTACCCACGAAATCTTCTTGCCACACAAGCAACCGAGAAACGTCCACGCAACGCGTCTATCCGAGTTCAACAATCACCCTTCGAACTCTCATTATTCGACCACACGCACTGTCGGTTAAAAGAAGTCAGTCAAAATGCCGCTCCGATGCCGCCATTCTGCGGAAGACGGTTCTGCTGAAGACCAGTCCGCCCAACCTGTCCGCCAAGACGTCTGCAATGAATCGAAGACGCACCCGATCGGTTAGAAGCCGACCGAATCCCCATTCACAGCAGCTTTCAAATTAGCGATTCAATCACCTGCACCTGCCACGCCATGGCTATCTTAGTACGTGGCCCAGCCCCTGGATCCCGCACCGCTCTGACGTTTCCATCTCCAGTCCCATGAGGGCACGCCACGCTGCCACTGGAACATCGACAAGTACTGCCGACGCCCCTTTGCGCCGATCCTCCCGGCCTACGAAGCCCTTGCGGAAAGATAACGAGGAGACTGCTCCCGTCTCCACCGCCCTGGGCCCTGCGCTGACATCGCGACTCACCAAGCCGCAGTCCACCAGACCCGTGTCGAGCGAGAACCAAAAGACTGTTACGACACCCGATAGCAAGAAAACAACCCGGACCATCGGGCTCAAGAAGACCGAGCGACACCGGCAGCAGCTCGGTGAGAGCAAAACAGGTGGCTTCGATCTGGAGCCCTTCGAAACACCGGCGAAATGGAAGATGCTGATCCGTTGATCCGGGTCTACCTCTGATTTGAAGGAGGGGCTTATATAGACACCACGACGGCGGAGATGCAGAGGATGTATCTGCTTGCTGCGCTTTGCGCAACCCGAAGCATTGAAGCTGGTGCTGCCACCGGAGGCAGAGAGGCATCCAGTATGTAGCATGATTACAGCATCAGCAGCAGACCCACGTAGCTTGAGAGGAAATGAGAACTTGCAGTTCACTACAGTTGCTATATCTTAACATGGAGGCCTGTCTGTTGTCATACACATCGCGTGGAAGTCGCCCTTTGAACGCCCTTTGAACGAAACCAATGTCGCCGGCCTCAGCATCCGTGTGCCGACGCCTATCAGCCGGCGGTCATCGTCCCGCAACACAACGGACGGATCAGTCTGGGTGCCCGCAAGTCCTGCCCGTCTCAGGCTGGCCAGAGAAACTAGCAATGGTGGCTAGATAACTAGGCAGCGAGTATCTTGGCAGCTACGGCGACGACTTCTTATATGGTATAACTCGTTGGTTCGCTCTGCGCGTGTGCTGAGATATCCCAGACCCGCGTGACGCATAAGTTGACGGCGAATGATTCGGCACCATCTGAACCCGTCCATATAACCGGAATCACCATCGTGATCTCCCGGCTGCGCGTAGATGCCCGGCCCTATTGATTCTGCTGCACTCGTGCGCAGTTTTGACATTTCTCGCCACGAGATGCCGTCCCTGGGACGGTGAATTTACTACGTACCGCTCCCGCGACTATGGCCGTACCGTCCACTTACGCTGGTGCTAACGATGATTAGCCTGCTGTGACCTAATACTGAAGTGTCGGTTCCCCACTGACGCTGGCGCTGATTGGTCTCCGTCGCTTTTTCAGCGGAACCTCGATTAGGCACTGAGGTAGGTCAGGCCTAGAAATTCAGCCTGTGGGGTGCATCTCAGTTTCCCGAGGTGAGATGACGGTCATGAAAATGCCAACACTGCAGCTTTTACGGCAGACACCCCGTTGTCCACGTTGCACAACATACATGTCCAGTTTGGAAGCTGTTGGTTGTTGAGCTTTGTATGTAGGTGGATCGTCTTTGGACCCCTGACAGCCTACGGAGTGTAAGTTCCGGTTATGTCTCGCAAGTGGCGGGGCGGTGGCTGGGCAAGGTGAGACACCTGGACGCCTTAGCCCCTCGTTATTAAGATGTCTGCGCAAACAAGCTTACCTCCGCCCCACATTTGGATAGTTCATCCAATCAAACTAAGATGTCTGCCAGACATCTTGATATCATACCCTGACTCCCCCCACCTCAGAACAGCTTGTCCAATCAGAACCTAGTGGGAGGACGTGGTAGCCGAGCCTGAACGTCAACAGTCAACCTCAAGGTAGGTAGGCCCTGGACAGAGCTCCCACTCCACACGATACGATTGAAGCATCACTAACTGCATCCAGTGTCCTTGCACCTTCAATCAGGATAGTATCGCATAAAAGCCAGGACCACTTCTCTGTGGTCACAGCTGCCGCTGGGACTGTCCCCTTGGAGACAAACAGAAATCACCCCCGTCGTGGTGCCCGTCGCCAGCATTCAGGCTCGCGCGCGGTGATAGAGGATCACAGATTCAAGACAAGGCTTTCTGTCTTTCCTCTCGGTGACCTGTGCATGTGATCTATTCGAATGGATGGCACAATACCTCCAGAGCATCAGTTAGTATGAATCCCTTTCTATCTTTGTATTCTTAGGCTGGACAGTCTCAGGGCTGTTGCATTTGTTGTCCCTAGGGTCATCCCAGTCAATCGAGGGCGCAGGATCAGGAGTTCCATGTCGAGTTGCGCTCTGAACAAACTTGCAGGATGATTAATAGCTTCCTGAGGTTTTCCCTAGCCTCGCTCAACCTCGGATATGGAGGATTTGTCGCGATGTCTATACAGGCCCAAGAAGCTTTCAACACCCCTGCATCGACCAGGACTGTCAAGTTGCAGTGCCTTTTCCGGCTTGCTGTGTCTTTGGAAAGGTGGAAGGAGAGTGTACGGCCAGTAGCGGTCCGATTATTAACTGTCAAAGTGCGATGTTTCTCTACGGCTTCTTAGGGAAGATTGGAGGATCCAGACCATTTGGTCAATAGTGGCCGTACGCACTGGACGGTCTCCAGTATCGATTCCACGCCATTGTCGGGGGTGGGAGCGAGTGACTTGAAGCACCATTTTTACCCAAGGAAGGTAAGGACTTGTGGCAACCTTGGACCTTCCAGAAGCCGCACTTCAACGTCTCGCCCAATTCAATCCGACGCCAGCTGTCTTCTCCTGGCTTCTTTTCCCCGGCTGCCCTGCCTAACGGAGCTAACCTGAGCCTACGTTTCCCTGCATCACCGCTTCGAACCGGTCGGATGGCCTCAAACCGGTCGATCTGATCGTTTAAAGCGCCTCAACCCCGTCGACCCCGTCGGTTACCCTCGCATCCTCTCGAGGTCCTTCCAGATCCGTCAAATCCACCAACCCCGTTGAATCGTCTTAAATTTCCTCGAACGCGTTGAATAGCCTCGGAACCCTTTGACGCCTTTGAAACCTCGAATCCATCAGCTTGAAAACGTCTTCAAACTCTTTACAAGTCCGTATAACTTTCTAACAGCGCACTCGTTGTTTTTCACGACTAAAGGGCGCTTCGATAACATTGTCCAGCTCTAGGACCTGCCCGAGTCGCTGGCACGCTCGTAGAACAGCGGTCGCAGCCCGAATATCGACAAAACCCAGCGAGGTGAGGCAAGCTTTTCGCAAGAATGGACTCGCGCGACCCGCCACAACGGGTTCCTCAGACAACCTCTAGAGGGCGTGACCGCGGCCGCAAAAATGATGGGGAGACTTCGCGATCTGGGCTACATGTATGGGCTGTCCACCCTCTGCTGCCTGCACATCACGTTTCAACTGCTGACGCTTTCTATTACCAGACAAACTCCAAGGCGCCGGTCGACCCGACGGCATCAATGCTCTCGACCTCTTCCATACTTCTAAACCTTCACGATTTTCGATTAATACGAGCCTCGCTTGACGCCGTTCGATCCAGTACTAAGACACTTCTGCCACGATGCCTTATCTGCATTCTACGGTTTTCCCGTGATCGTGGTCATTAAGGATTTCCTAACGTCGGTCACTCAGTATTGCCCAATTTTCTGGGGTACTTGGAGGAACGAGCAGTCTGATGATCAAGGCACGCATATAAGGAGGCTAGCGATGGAGGACGAAGAATCAAATACGAAGTATGGTGTGAGCTCTGACAAAGATACAAGAGCAACCTCCAACCCGACACGGCATGTAGCAATCGTATGGTGCCCAGTGTGGAGCAGACTCAAGATGTCTGCAAGATGTCTGTGCAGACATCTTAATTTGATTGGAGCATGTTCTCTCCCCTTTATCCTCCTAGTCATGGTGTTTGGATTTCTCGAGCAGCCGCAGGACGCGGGGCGATGACGACTTGAAAGTGAACACCCTGGTGATCGTTGTGGTGGGCTTCTGCGTCCATGACGCGCCACCATCCGTTACAATTCGTAATTCCTCGCTATGAGCAGCTGTTAGCTACCCCTCATATGTCTTCGTTTGCAAACCATCGAGAACCGCCCTAATGGGGCAACGACTGACGACCGCCGACTACGACAATCACCTGGCCTAATCGCCAACGACAGGCTTTCCATACCACAAGACCTCTCCACCGTCTCCCTACGTGAGGTCAAGAATCCGGGCCACCGAGGCCGAAGGTACACTCACACCAACCATCGTACTCGGGGATCCGACCCCGAGCTACGAAGACGATCCAGTCACTCCGGTCACGAGAGCTCGCCATAAAGCGACTGTCAAGATCTGCTACTGGGTTGGGTCTGCGAAAGATCTGGCACCAACGAGGGCATCGACGTCAAATGTAATTCACCGTCGACTACCGAAGATTTGGCTAGAGCGTTCGAGCCCCGGGCCTGATGATCATTTGCCCTCACGATCACCGTCCATTGCGACCCCACCAAGTGAAAGCGCGTCGCCCGGAGCGCATTGGCTTCAGATATCTACACATCAGTTGGTATCGCATCCGGTGCCCACGGCTGCCAAGCCGGCCCCAGAGGTCTTCCAGTCACATCCGCCACCATATCACATCAATATAGCAATGCTGTATTGCCCATTCACATTTTCTGACCGATGACAGCCCAATCGCAGCAAATTTGCAAGGACTCGAAACTATTTCTAGTGGATTTTCTTTGTTCGCACGACTCCACGAGAACTTTCCTCGACATCGGTACAGGTGGTAGGTGTGGAGCTGAGGTCGGTGGCCAGGCCGACTTAGACCAATAAGGTGGGGCGGCCTCAGCTCGCTGTTCAGCACCTTATAGCGGGTGACTCCCTGAAGCGAACTTGAACTCCTGATTTCCACGCCCAAAATTATAAGTTCGAATTTCGGGCACAGGCGGCTGTCCGCTGAAGCCACTAGACCCCACCAATGCATGAGGTTATAGTGAGGGACCTGGAGATCAGTGGGTCCGCTGCCACTGTTCAACCAATCAGATCTAGATGTCTGCACAGACATCTAGACCTGATTGGCCGTCGTCAGCACGGGCACCCCATCACCCTTGCTTCGGTTCGAAACGAGACTACAGCTTAACTAACCATTACCCCCCTACCTCACCTAACCTAACTACGAAACCTGACCTAACCTAACTATTAGGTATAGGCTAGCGGGGGCTATTATATTAGATCCTATTAGTTTAGGGAATTAAACGTAATCTAGTCGCTTAGAGTATATTTTTTAAATACGATCCAGTTGCTTAGAGTATATTTTTTAAATATAATCTAGTTACTTAGAACATTTTTTTTAAATATAATCTAGTCGCTTAGAGTATTTTTTTTAAAATATAATCTAGTTACTTAGAGTATATTTTTTAAATATAATCTAGTTACTTAGAGTATATTTTTTAAATATAATCTAGTTACTTAGGGTATATTTTTTAAATGCGATCTAGTCGCTTAGAGTATATTTTTTAAATATAATCTAGTCGCTTAGAGTATATTTTTTTAATATAATCTAGTTACTTAGGGTATATTTTTTAAATATAATTTAGATATAGTAGAAGTACCCTGCTATTAAGTAGATATTATTTTTAGAATATAATTAAGATATATAGATATTATTTTAAGAATAGATTCGAGTCGTATCGCCTTTTTTATTTTAAATACAATCTAGTTATATAGCAATTATTTTTTAAATACTATTTAGTTATACGGATTATTATAGTTAAATATACTTAGTTTAAATAGAATAATTAAGACGAGAACTATTAAATATAATAGAGGAATTTTTATATAAGGGCTTAGGGCTAGTTATAGTTAGTAGTATATAATATTAAGAGGGGGCTAAAAATTCTTTTTTTAAACCCTAAAATCTCCTATATAAAGCTTTAACCTTTTATCTCCTAAGTATTATATTCTAAATAAGTTACTATATACTATAGTAATAATATTATCGCGCTATAAAATATTAGTAAGTTAATCTTCTCCTCTAAATATATTCTAAACGTAATTAGAATATATTCTAACTCTATTCTAACTTTCTTTTCTATAAGCTCTATACCTCTAGTATAGGAATAGGGTAACTAACTAGCGCTAACCCTATCTCCTAACTTATAAGACTAATAAAGAGGGCTAGGTATACCTTTATATAGGAGAGGTCTACTATTATACCCTTAATAAAGATAGTATTATATCTTATTATATAAGTATATACTACGCTAGAAGGTTTTTCGCTTTATTTCCTAATTACTTATAGGATACTACCTTATTATCTTAGTTAGTAATAAAGAAATACCTCTATAACTATTATAAGCTTAAGGTTATCCTAATATTAAGTAGTGCTTTATTAGGCGTAGATAATACTAAGGCTATTAGTATATTATTTATAAAGTATCTAAGTATTTAAACTACTTACTATTACTATAGCTCTCTACTACTAAATAGAAATACTTAGTAAGGGTTATATAACTACCCTTAAGTTACCCTATAAGTCTACCTAAACCTATTACACTTTAACTAAACCTATTATTATCCTAAAAGCAGATAGTTTAATAAGTCTTCCTATTCCTTTTTATAATAGAGAAAGAATATATTCTAACCCGGTTTTTTACCTAGGCTAACCTTACTTAGATAAAGGCTATTACTAGCTTTACCCCTAATATAAAGTATTTCTACTATAATTAGGATAGTAGAGAGTACCCTCCCCCTAAGCGAGAGGATTACTACCTAATCTAGAGCTATTTTTACTACCCTAATATTAGAGATATATCGGTATAATAAAGTAAGTACTTCTACTATATACCTAGATTATAATCTAAATATATTCTAATTCTTATTAGGTACTCGCGAGGCCTCTATATAAATAGCTAGTAACTACGTTATTAATTAACTACGCGCCTATACCCTGATTATTAAGGAGGTAGATAAAGAGGTAATTAAGGTTAGAGATAAGTAGTAAGGGATAGGGAAGGTACCTAGCTAGGATACTTTTTATATATCAACGGAGGATTCTTTGCTTTTTTTAGTAGTTTCTTAGTAGCTTAAGTTCTATATAAAGGGGCGATTTTATCCCTTATTTATATAATTAATAGCAATAGAACGTTTTTTTTTAGTATTCCTTAATATAATTCTTAAAAGTCTATAATTATAATACTAAAGTTGTTTTTAAAAAAGTTATTAAATATATTTAAAAGAAAGAATATAATTATTTCTAAGTTTTTTAAGAATATTTTTAAAATACTTTTATTTATTCCTAGTTTATTTTGAATATATTGAAAATAAAATATAGTATATATTAAGTATTTATATACCATATCTATTAATAATATATTTAATATCTTAGGAAAAGTTAAGTTAAACCTTTTAATAAAATTGAAATTGAATTTCTATAAAGACTAAAAGTAATAAATAAAAATTACTAAGTAAATAAATAATATATAAAAAGTATATTTTAAGAAGAGCTCTATAATATTTTAACTTAAGTAATATTTATATAGTAAGTATAAGGCCTCTAGCCACTATATAGTGATTTTACCTGCTTAAGTGCAACAGACCTTCTAACTCCGCGCCTCCTAATAATATATAGCCTTCGGTCACGTGATCTTACCGACCACCTTTCCTAACTATAGCCGCACTTATTAAGCTCGGAATTACGCCGCAGCCCCTTTGCAAAAAGACTATAACAAATTCACCTAGTTCGCAGGCATAATTCAGGAAATACTATATAGGTATTTAACCTATACCCTCTACTAGTTAAGGAAAATAATATAGGAACCCTATATATTCCTATTACTTATAAGTAAACCCTCTAAATATTACTATATAAAGTCGGACGCACGCCGCACTAGGGCTAATTATATCAGAGCTAAACGGGCTACTAAGGCTCTTATAGTAACGCCCTCGCTAAACCTTCTAGTAAGGTACTATAAAAGCTACTATATAAGATAACTCCTTAACCTAAAAGGTCGACCTTCTAGTAAGGTGCTAAAAGTGCTGCGAATGCTATTATATAAGAGGTAACTCCTTAACTAGAGAGGTCTTTCTTAAGAGGTTCTTATAGCTAGAAGTATAAGAAGCTCTATAAGTAGGGCCTTATACCTCTCCCTTATCCTTATCCTTATCCCTTAACTATATTAGTACTAAACCCTATATATAAATACGCTAAGCCTAAGTAAGGCACGCTTTTTAGTATAAATAATATAGAGGGGATCGCTAGAGAGTTTAGCCTTAATATAATTAATAAAACCCGCTCCTTTATTAACTACTCCGCTATATATAGAGAGCGTATTATTAATATAGCCCTTAAGAGGGCTTACCTTAATACCCCTATAGGGGACTCTATAAGGTATAATAGTATTAGAGCTAAGTAAATAAACTTAGTAGTAGAAGTTTAGTAGGTTATTATATACTTTATAGAGTAGCCCTTCTTCGAGTAGGTCCTCCGTATTACTAAGGCAGAGGTAGCCTAAGCAGCCTAGGTAAATATTAGTAAGTATAGCTTGCGCTAACTGCTTTAATATAGAGAGAGCGTTACTAATGACGGTATAGTAAAGATAGTAATAACTTCTAGTAGATAAAGCGGTAATAGAGGCGGTATTTAATAGCGGCGCGGGTAGTGCGTAAGAGGAAAAGTCGATAGTTTTATAGTCTATTAAATAATTAAAAACTACGTTATTATTAATATAAAGTTAAAGATCGTGAGGCTATCTAGTAGGGCACGTATAAGTGCGGCTATAGTTAGGAGAGGTAGTTAGCAATTATAATCACGTAACCGAAGGCTATATATTATTAGGAGGCGCGGAGTTAGAAGGTCTATTATACTTGAGCAGGTAAAATCACTATGCAGTGGCCAGGGCCATAGCCGCACTTATATATACCCTACTAGATAGCCTCACGATCTTTAACTTTATATTAATAATAACGTGGTTTTTAATTATTTAAACTACGAAACTATTAACTTTTCCTCTCGCGTACTACCCGCGCTACTATTAAATACCGCCTCTATTACTACTTTATCCGCTAGCTATACTATTATTAGCAACGCTCTCTCTATTTAGCATAAGCTATACTTATTAATATTTAAGCCCTAAGGGGCCTAGGCTACCTCTACCTTAATAGTGCAGAGGACCTGCTTAAAGAAGGGCTACTTTATAAGGTATATAATAACCTACTTAGCTTCTACTACTAAGTCTACTTACTTAGCTATAATATAATAATAAGTATCCCCTCTAGGGGTATTAATAAGAGCCCTCTTAAGGGCTATATTAATAATATACTCTCTATATATAATAGAGTAGTTTAAAAAGGAGCGGGTTTTATTAATTATATTAATACTAAACTCTCTAGTAAGCTCTCGCGCGTTATTAGTATTAAAGGGTATACCTCGCATAAGCTTAGCGTTTTTATATATAGGGTTTAGTACTAATATAGTTAAAGGATAAGGAAGAGAGAGAGGTATAAAGCCCTACTTATAGCAAAGCTTCTTATACTTCTAGCTATAAGAACTTCTTAGGAAAGACCTCTTTAGTTAAGGAGTTACTTCTTATATAGTAGTATTTATAATATTTTACTAGAAGGTCGACCTTTTAAGTTAAGGAGTTATCTTATATAGTAGCTTTTACTTTTAATACTTTACTTAAAGGTTAACCTTTTAGGTTAAGGAGTTATCTTATATAGTAGCTTTTCTAAGCTATAAGAGCTTTAGTAGCTTATTTAGCTCTAATATAATTAGCGCTAGTATAGCGCGCTTTTAACTCTATATAGTAATATTTAGAGGGTTTACTTACAAGTAATAGGAACGTATAGGGTTCTTATATTATTTTCCTTAACTAGTAGAGGGTATAGGTTAAAATACCTATATAATATTTCCTAAATTATACCTGCGAACTAGGTGAATTTATTATAATCTTTTTGCGAAGGGGCTGCGGCGTAATTCCGAGCTTAATATAGTAAGTATAAGAAAATGAAATTAATTAAATATTTTCTTTTAAATAAATTAATCAAGTATTATTTTTTATTTTTAAATATATATTTTTAAAATAAATAATTTAACTATTAAATATATTAAATCTTTATTAATATATATATATATATATAAGTATAAATAAGGTATTAAATTTAGTATATATTATTTTAGCAATATTAATCAATTATATAATGAATCAAGTAGTTTAATATACTATATTAATATAATATATATATAAATTTAATAATCTCTTTATTATAAAGTTTTTATTAAGCTTTATAATCGTTAAGTTATAGTTAAATCAAGCTAAATTTAATATACCATTTTATAATAATAATAAAGTATTTTATTATTTAATATCTTTAACAATATAAATAGTTTTCTCTTTATATAGGTTATATATATATATTATATAAAGTTATATAACTTTATAAATATCAATTTATTATTTTGTTTATATTCTTATTATAAACTATAATATTATAATAGTAATATAATTAATATACAAGCTAAAATTAAAAATAAATAGTTTAATTATTATAAACTTGAGCTCGGAATTACCACTAAGGCTCTCGTGGCAACGCCCTCGCTAAACCTTCTAGCAAGGTGCTGCGAAAGCTACTATACGAGATAACCTCTTAACCTAAAAGGTCGACCTTCTAGCAAGGTACTAAAGGTGCTGCGAACGCTACTATATAAGAGGTGACTCCTTAACTAAAGAGGTCTTTCCTAAGAGGTTCTTATAGCTAGAAGCATAAGAAGCTCAGCTGCGAGTATTATAAACTTAATAGATATTAATATAAGACTATTATGAAAGTTTTATAGTCTTTAATAATAAGTATTTAATATTATATAGTTAAAAATATATAGAAGTATATACGTACTTAGTAAACTAATATAATATATATTCTTTATTGTTTATTAATTCTATTTAATTAAATCTATTATTAAATTAATAACCTTAACTGTATTATTATATTATTTATAATATAAAATAAAACTAGTATATATAAGAGTTATATAATAGTATAATTTCTACATATTAATAAGTTATTTCTTGTAATAAAACTAGCTTTTCTAAATTCTTTATACTCTTTTTTTAAAAAGCTTAATATTAAAAGTTTAATTATATTATTAATTTATATATTAAAAATACTAAAGCTATTAAGAAAAAATTAAAAAGGTTAATAAGTATAAATTAAATAAAGATTAATTTATTATTAAGCTCGGAATTACGCCGCAGCCCCTTCGCAAAAAGACTATAATAAATTCACCTAGTTTGCAGGCATAATTTAGGAAATACTATATAAGTATTTTAACCTATACCCTCTACTAGTTAAGGAAAATAATATAAGAACCCTATATATTCCTACTACGTATAAGTAAACCCTCTAAATATTAGTATATAGAGTTAGATATACGCTATACTAGGGCTAATTATATTAAAGCTAAATAGGCTACTAAGGCTCTTATAGCCTAGAAAAGCTAATACATAAGATAACTCCTTAACCTAAAAGGTTAACCTTCTAGTAAGATATTAAAAATAAATACTACTATATAAGAGGTAACTCTTTAACTAAAGAGGTCTTTCCTAAGAGGTTCTTATAGCTAGAAGTATAAGAAGCTCTATAAGCAGGGCCTTATACCTCTCCCTCTTCCTTATCCCTTAACTATATTAGTACTAGACCTTATATATAAAAACGCTAAGCTTATATAAGGTATACCCTTTAATACTAATAATATATAAGAGCTTACTAGAGAGTTTAGTATTAATATAATTAATAAAACCCGCTCTTTCTTTAACTACTCTATTATATATAGAGAGTATATTATTAATATAGCCCTTAAGAGGGCTCTTATTAATACCCCTAGAGGGGATACTCGCTATTATATTATAGCTAAGTAAGTAGATTTAGTACTAGAAGCTAGGCGGGTTGTTATATACCCTATAGAGTAGCCCTTCTTCGAGCAGGTCCTCCGTACTATTAAGGTAGAGGCAGCCTAGGCCCCTTAGGGGTTAGTAAGTATAGCTTATGCTAAATAGAGAGAGCGTTACTAACGATAGTATAGTAAAGATAGTAACGACTTCTAGTGGATAAAGTAGTAATAGAGGTAGTAATTAGCAGCGCGGGTAGTATACGAGAGGAAAGGTTAATAGTTTTATAGTCTATTAAATAATTAAAAACCACGTTATTATTAATATAAAGTTAAAGATCGTGAGGCTATCTAGTAAGGTATATATAAGTGCGGCTATAGTTAGGAAAGTTATAATCACGTAACTAAAGGCTATGTATTATTAGGAGGCGCGGAGTTAGAAGGTCTATTGCACTTGAGTAGGTAAAATCACTATGCAGTGGCTAGAGGCCAGATTAATTTATTATAAAGTTTACTTATAATACCCAGTATAAATTATTTATTACTAAGTTTTAGCTTTAGTAATATTATATAATAATTTAGTTATCTTTATAATTTAATCTTTAAAGTAATTACTATAAGAGAATATTTATATAAAATAAATAAGTTATATAATATAAGTAAACTATTTAATAAAATAGTTTATAATATTAATAATATTATATATATTTTTTAAATACGTCTTAAAAAGCTATATAAATTATTAATATTTATTATTTAAAATAAGATTAAACTCTATAAAAGTAAAAATAATATTCTTATTTAATAAATAATTCAGATTAAACAATAAATAAAGTAGCTTAATAAATAGCTTATATAATTTTAAAAAGCTTTAGAAATTAAGCTTTAAGAGTAAATAAATATTAATACTTCTTTCTTTAAGACTAGATATATTATAACTTACTAAAGTATATTTCTATAATATTAATACTTATTATAAATATAAACTAAACTTAAAAATATATAATAATATAAAGTTATATCCTAATTCTATTTTATATTTAATATAACTAAATCTCTCCTTTTTAAAACACTAAAGCTAGTTTAATATCTTTAATATTCTTAGTCTAACTTCTGGGTCTTTTTATCTTAGGTTACTTATCTCTTTATTTAAATTATTAAGCTCGGAATTACGCCGCAGCCCCTTTACAAAAAGACTATAACAAATTCACCTAGTTCGCAGGCATAATTCGGGAAACACTATATAAGTATTTTAACCTATACCCTCTACTAGTTAAGGAAAATAATATAGGAACCCTATACGTTCCTACTACTTGCAAGCAAACCCTCTAAATATTATAGAGTTTGATGCGCGCTGCACTAGGGCTAATTATATTAGAGCCGAACGGGCTACTAAGGCTCTCGTAGCCTAGAAAAGCTACTATATAAGATAACTCCTTAACCTAAAAGGTCGACCTTCTAGTAAGGTAAACGCTACTATACGAGAGGTAACTCCTTAACTAAAGAGGTCTTTCCTAAGAGGTTCTCATAGCTAGAAGCATAAGAAGCTCTATTATAAGCAGGGCCTTATACCTCTCCCTCTTCCTTATCCTTATCCCTATAACCCACGATAAATCCTTAACTATATTAGCACTAGACCCTATATATAAAAACGCTAAGCTTATATAAGGCATACCCTTTAATACTAATAACGCGCGAGAGCTCGCTAGAGAGTTTAATATTAATATAATTAATAAAACCCGCTCCTTCTTTAACTACTCCGTTATATATAGAGAGCGTATTATTAGTATAACCCTTAAGAGGGCTCTTATTAATACCCCTAGAGGGGATACTTATTATTATATTATAACTAAGTAAGTAGACTTAGTAGTAGAAGCTAGGTAGGTTATTATATACCCTATAGAGTAGCCCTTCTTCGAGCAGGTCTTCTATACTATTAAGGTAGAGGTAGCCTAGGCCCCTTAGGGCTTAAATATTAGTAAGTATAGCTTATACTAAATAGAGAGAGCGTTACTAATAATAGTATAGTAAAGATAGTAACGACTTCTAGTAGATAAAGTAGTAATAGAGGTGGTATTTAATAGCAGCGCAGGTAGTATATAAGAGGAAAAGTTAATAGTTTTATAGTTTAAATAATTAAAAACCACGTTATTATTGATATAAAGTTAAAGATCGTGAGGCTATCTAGTGGGGTACGTATAAGTATAGCTATAGTTAGGAAAGGTAGTTGTTAATTACGATCACGTGACCGAAGGCTATGTATTATTAGGAGGCGCGGAGTTAGAAGGTCTATTACACTTGAGCAGGTAAAATCACTATATAGTAGCCAGAGGCCTTTTAAATTATTACTTTAGTACTATTAATCAAGTATTTAAGAGTTTAATTTAAAATACCCTTTATAGAAATATCTATAGAGTTATTATTATTATTAATTTATTATACTTTATAAATCTTTTGATTTTTATAAAACTATTAAAATACTATAATATTAATTATTTATCCCTTTTGTTTTATAATCCTAAGCTTAATAAGATATATATATAATAATTAATAATTAAAATAGATAAGATTTATATTTATAACTATACTAAAGGCTTTTAAGGCTAGAATACTTTAAGTAACCCTTTTATACTTTATTAAACTAAAGTAAATAATATTATTATAGATTATTAATATATTATTATTTATTATCTTATTAATAAAATCGATAATAAATCTATTTTATAGTAAGAGATTTATATTATCAAGAAACGAGTTATTAATAAAAGTAAATGGCTTAGCTATTATTAAGTTAATAGATATAGATCAAAAGCTACAATGAAGATTCTTTTTTTACTATTTTAGATATTAATTAAGTACTTTCTATTATTATTAATTAGCTATTAATATTATATAGCTATAAATATATTGAGCTCGGAATTACGCCGCAGCCCCTTCGCAAAAAGACTATAATAAATTTACCTAGTTCGCAGGTATAATTCGGGAAATACTATGTAGGTATTTTAACTTATACCCTCTACTAGTTAAGGAAAATAATATAAGAACCCTATATATTCCTACTACTTATAAGTAAACCCTCTAAATATTACTATATAAAGTCGGATACGCATAGCACCAGGGCTAATTATATCAGAGCTAAACGGGCTACTAAGGCTCTTATAGCCTAGAAACGCCCTCACTAAACCTTCTAGCAAGGTGCTATAAAAGCTACTATATAAGATAACTCCTTAACCTAAAAGGTTAACCTTCTAGTAAGGTGCTAAAGGTACTGCGAATACTATTATATAAGAGGTAACTCCTTAACTAGAGAGGTCTTTCCTAAGAGGTTCTTATAGCTAGAAGTATAAGAAGCTTTATAAATAGGGCCTTATACCTCTCCCTTATCCTTATCCTTATCTAACCTATAATAAATCCTTAACTATATTAATACTAGACCCTATATATAAATATACTAAGCCCGAGCGAGGCACGCCTTTTAATATAAATAA
>JAVHLU010000619.1:0-51937 GCA_036785755.1 Colletotrichum ledebouriae | reverse complement strand
TTCCTTAACTAGTAGAGGGTATAGGTTAAAATACCTATATAGTATTTCCCGAATTATGCTTGCGAACTAGGTGAATTTGTTATAGTCTTTTTGCGAAGGGGCTGCGGCGTAATTCCGAGCTTAATAACGCTCCTTACTTATTAAAAATTAAGTAAGGTACTAAGCTTAGAACCCTAGTGCCTTTTAAGTCTAATAGATACCTTGAGCTAAAGACTTGTAATTAATTATAAATAGCCTTTTTAATATTATTATATAAGGATTTAATATATTACGCTATCTTTAACCTTTTAGATCGCAAGCTTATAATACTTATTTAGCTACTAGAATTATTAGTTAATAAATAAGTAGAGATCTCTAACCTAACTAGTAAGGAAGCGCTCGCTAATTAAAGCGCAATAAAGGATAATATAACGCTAAATTATAGAGATATCTATAAGGGGAATATTAACCTAAATAATAAGATAGGTATAACTAAGCCTAAAAGCTTATTAATAGTTATTACTAAGGAAGGTATATATATCTATAACTAAGACGCTAAAGCTATTTAATACCTTAAAGAGGTTATATTATATTACCCTATTATCTAGAAGGACTAAAGACTAATTAATCTTCTAGAAGACTAATACCTTAAGGTCGAACTTATTAAAGGATAGTAGAATATAAACGTTAGATAATAACCTTATACTATTAGTAAAGAGGATAAGAAACTTATTAATAAAACTTTAAATAAGCTCTATGCTTAAAACTATATAAAATAAGGTAACTCTAGACTTATATTATTTAGAGCCCCTATATTCGCTATATAGCGAATTATAAATAGTAAGTATAAAGGTTAGATAGTTATAGACCTATATACTCTTAATAAAGCTATAATCCCTAATATATACCTTATACTACTATAATAAGATATTATTAAATACCTTTATAATAAACTATAGATTACTATAGTTAACGCTTAATCCTTCTTCTATTAATTTCTTATTAAGAGGGAATATTAAGATCGATTTATTATAATTAGCTACTAGGGATAAGAACGCTTAAAAGTAGTACTTATAGGATTCTATAATTCGCCTGCTTATACTTAATATATTATAAATAGACTCCTATAACTATATAAAGAATATACCTACGTATCTATTAATAATATTATTATTACCTCGAAGGACCTTAATACTTACCTTAAGCACCTTAATATAATTCTTAAACTCTTTATAGATATTAGACTCTTATTTTTAATAACGAAGTTAATTATAAGATACCCTTCGATTAAACTACTTAGCTTTACGAATAATATATTTAGATTATTAAATACTTAAAACTATATTAATACTATTAAGAAGATTAAGTGCTTATATAACCTCTACTAGCTTAAATACTAGATAGGTATTACTAGTTTTCTATAATACGTAATACTATATTATATTTATTATATTTAACTACTCTAATAGTATAAAACTACGTTATTTACCTAAGCCTAAGCTTAAGAGAAGGATAAAAGCGCTATAAGAAAGGTCTTCTATTAAAAGATAAGTTTTAAACCTATACTATAAGAAGTAGCTAGCTTTAATAATATTAAGGACGCTTTAATAGTAGATAACGCCTTATTCTATTATAACCCTAATAAGTAGTTATTTATATAGCTTAACTTATCAAAGGAATATAGATACTCTATACTAATCTTCTAGCTAGCTAATAATATTAAATAGAAACTATATAACTCTATTAAATATACTAATATATATCTAATTACTTATATTAGTAAGGCCCTTAACTAAGCTAAATAGAAGTATTAGCCTACTAAACTCGAAGTTACTTACCTAGTATAGGTAGTAAAAAAGTATTAGCTAATACTATATTTATTAAGACGAGACCCTATAATAATACTTACTAATTATTTAGTAACGTATAATATTATTAAATAAACGTCGCTATAGTTAGAGGATAAGACGAGGTCTATCTTACGACTTATATTATTATTAGAATATCTTAGCTAGTTCTCCCTAGTATATTATTATATCCCTAGAACGTTAAATATTATAGCGGACGTATTATTACGCCTACTTATAATAGAAATCCGTTAAAGATATTAGGGAACTTAATAAGATATAGGATAATATACTAATAGGTATTAACTTTATAATAGAGGTATCTCTTAATAATATCTTTAAGACTAAGCTTATCTAATCTTATACTAACTCTAAGTCCTAGAGTAGAGTATATAAAATACTCTACGAAAAGGTAGATAATATAGACCTTAACTTCGTTATATATAATAATCTCCTTTACTATATTAACTCTTTTACTAGTAAACGAAGGCTTTATATTCTAAAAGAATTAGTAACGCTACTTATTAAAGAAGCTTATAATAACTACTATTAAGCTCGGAATTACGCTGCAGCCCCTTTGCAAAAAGACTATAACAAATTCACCTAGTTCGCAGGTATAATTCGGGAAATACTATATAGGTATTTTAACTTATACCCTCTACTAGTTAAGGAAAATAATATAGGAACCCTATACGTTCCTACTACTCGCAAGTAAACCCTCTGAATATTACTATATAAAGTCGGATGCGCGCCGTACTAGGGCTAATTATATCGGAGCCGAACGGGCTACTAAGGCTCTCGTGGCCTAGAAACGCCCTCCTAAACCTTCTAGTAAGGTAAAAGCTACTATATAAGATAACTCCTTAACCCAAAAGGTCGACCTTCTAGCAAGGTAAACGCTACTATACGAGAGGTAACTCCTTAACTAAAGAGGTCTTTCCTAAGAGGTTCTTATAGCTAGAAGCATAAGAAGCTCTACTACTATAAGCAGGGCCTTATACCTCTCCCTCTTCTTTATCCTTATCCCTATAACCCACGATAAATCCTTAACTATATTAGTACTAGACCCTATATATAAATATACTAAGCCCGAGCGAGGCACGCTCTTTAATATAAATAATATAGAGGGGATTACTAGAGAGTTTAGCCTCGATATAATTAATAAAACCCGCTCCTTTATTAACTACTCTACTATATATAGAGAGCGTATTATTAGTATAGCCCTTAAGAGGGCTTACTTTAATACCCCTATAGGGGACTCTATAAAGCGTAATAGTATTAGAGCTAAGTAAGTAAACTTAGTAGTAGAAGTTTAGTAGGTCGTTATATACCCTATAGAGTAGCCCTTCTTTAAGCAGGTCCTCCGTATTACTAAGGCAGAGGTAGCCTAGGTAGCCTAGGCGAATATCAGTAAGTATAGCTTATACTAACTGCTTTAATATAGAGAGAGCGTTACTAACGACGGCATAGTTCTAGCGGATAAAGCGGTAATAGAGGTAGTATTAGTAGCGCGGGTAGTGCGCGAGAGGAAAAGTCGATAGTTTTGTAATTTGAATAATTAAAAACCACGTTATTATTAATATAAAGTTAAAGATCGTGAGGCTATAGGCACGTATAAGTGCGGCTATGGTTAGGAAAGGTAGTCGGTAAGATCACGTGACTAAAGGCTATGTATTGTTAGGAGGCGCGGAGTTAGAAGGTCTGTTGCACTTAAGCAGGTAAAATCACTATGCAGTAGCTAGAGGCCATAATAACTACTATTACTTTAATAAGGAAGAAATATATAGAGCTATTAATAAATACTTTTATATACTACGTCTTAAATAATAAGTTAATAACTACGTAGCTAACTGCCTATAATACGGAATAATAAATATAGAACGTTAACTACCGCTTAGCGTAATATAGCTAATATTAACCCTAGCTATTTCCTTTTATATAATTACTATAGACTTTATCGTTAGACTTCCTAAAATACCTTTATAGTATTTAAGCTATAAAGTAGAGAACTTCCTAGTTCTTAATATAGTACTTACTATAACTAATAAGTTCTCTAAAGTAATACTTCTTATCCTAGGTTACTTAATATATACTACTAAGATCTAGGGACGCCTCCTTCTTTATAACCTCTAATATAGTAACTAGGGAATACTAAACGCTATTATATCTAATTATAACTAGAAGTTCTTATTAAAGTTTTAAACCGCACTATAAGCTAAGTTATATACTAAATTAAGATTCTTAATAATATATTATCCTTAAACTATAGTATTTTAGAATATAAGAACTAAACCGTCGAACTAGCTATTTATTACTTTCTTAACCTCATTAATAATAACTAGGTAATATTACTACTAAGCCTTTAATATAACCTTAATAATACTTACTTATAAGTTATTAGTTATTTACTAAACTAAATCCTATATAATAAGAAAACTAATAACATATTAAATATCTTAAGTAATACTAATCCTAAAATAAACTGTAAAATCTTCTAGGAGGAAGTAAAAGTTTTAATTATAGTAGCCTAGCTGATACCGAACGCGCTCAGCGCGGTTATCCCGCTCAAGGGCGTCCAACGCGTTCAAAGCGTTAAACATACCTAAACGCGTTAACCCTTATAAAAGGGCTTATCGCCTTTAAGGAAAAAACCTTTAAAGTTTATAATAGTCTTTACTTCTAATTTTCGCTTACTTTATAGACTATATTAATTAGTAATATAACCTTAATAGTTAGCTATATCCCCTCGTAACTAAGGATATCCCTTATAATTAAGGAAAGTACTTAACTATATAGATAGCTAACCCTATTAAGTTTATACGAAGTAGTATTATAGTAGTTAATACCTATAGGTATTATATAGCGTTAAAAGCCTCTAAACTCCCCTATTCCCTTAACTAGGAAATATTAATAAGAGATATTAACTTTTTACTATTTCCCTTAACTAGGAGATATCCCTAAGAGATATTAAACCTTGAAGATTTCCTTAACTAAGGAATATCCTATTAAGATAATAAACCTCTAATAATTATACCCTATAAGCTACTTACTAATTATAAGGTTAAAGAAGGTCTTAAGTCTAACTTTCTAGAACTTATTAACTATTTAACTATTATAAACTTCGTAATAGTATTTAAGTAATACCTAGATAAGTTCTATATACTACTTACTCTAACTAAGTATACCTTTCTTAGGTTAGTAATAAAGGTAAGTATTATAGCTATTACTTATAAGAACTTTAAATAACGCTTAGCGAACTACTATAGATATATTTAAAAGTTAATATTATATAGGGAAGTATATAAAACCGCTTAATACGTTTAAGGTAAGGTCCTATAAGTATAAATAACTAACTTATAACTATTTACTAATACTATTAAGTAGTAATATCGCCTTAATCTCCCTTATTATAATTAATATATTAAAATAGAGACTAAATAGGGCTAGACTCTAGACCTAATACTCCCTTTTAAAGAGGATAAAGAGAGGGGAGGCTATAAGACCTTAAAAGCTAAAGCTATAAATAAGCTAGATATCCTAAAACCTATATCTAAACTTAATATAATAATAATCCCCGAAGCTTTCTTAATACTCCTATTAACTCTAGAGGAATATTATAAGTTTAGATAAAGTTTTATAAATAGCTTATAACTCCTATTTCTTAAACTTATATTAAAGGATATAATTACTATATTAATACTAGAGCTAAGCTTAAATACTTTTTATATATTATTTAAAAAAAGTATAGATATATTAAGTACTTTATTCCTAATCTAAGGAAAAGGAATAAGTAGCCCTCCTATACCTAAGCTAAATAACTTATAGAGTTACTCTAATACTTATAGCTAGGGTAAGTAATATAATAAGATAGGCGCTTAGGAACTAGAAGCTAGTCTATTAAACCTTAATAAAAGTAAAGGATATAATTAAGATATTAAATATATAGAGAACGCTCCTCTATTACTACTATTACTTATACTACTTAGAGATCCTAGTAATAGAGGTAATAATAGCGACCCTAAGGGTTAAAATAATAAAGGAGATAGCCCTAGCTATAATAATAGTAATAGCTAAGGTAATTAATACCCTTAATTACTAGCTAGAATAAGAAATACTATTAAACTATTATCTAACCCCGATAGGTTCTTAGTTAGCTATAACTTTCTTATATTCCTTCTCTCTATAGATAAAGAAGGGGTAGTATAAGTAATAGCTAGAACGTTAGCTATAGAACCTAGGTATAGTACTCCTTAATTTAAGATTAATATAATTAAGTTATTCGATCCGCCTCTATATAATAATAAAGTTAAAGATATATATATTAATAGTAGTTTAAGGACTATCTACTAAAATATATATTATTTTATTAATATAATTAATAGCTATGTTAAGTTAGATAATAAGAACCTAGCTATAGCTACCCTTAACCTATATTAAACCTTACTAAGGTATACCTCGGACTAGTATTATATTAATCTAATACTTAATAAGAAGGTAGAACTTAAGGACCCTAACTATAAGCTAGACTATTAGAAAGAGTTATTACTTAAACGTTTTTATTTATTATATAAAATTACTAAAGCACGTTTAACTAAGGAGAGGTATACTCTATATAATATATATAATCGATATAATATTTAATACTAGATAACTAAGGTTACTCGACTATATAAGGATACTAAAGAGAGCGACTCTAAGGTATTAACTATTACCTATAATAAAATAGATATAGAACTAGTTATTAGTATTCCTTAGCTAACTAGTAATATAAACTATAATAAGTTTATCGCAAGCCTATAGAAAATAGTCCCTAGCTAGTATTAAATAGTTACTAAAAGATCCTAGCGAGTATTAGTCTAACCCTCTACTAAGGCGACCTATATAGGAACCTCTATAATGCGATTATTACTAAAAGAGACCTTAAAAGTAAGCTATACCGCAGCTACTTATTACCTATACTATATAAACCTAAAAGAGACTATATCTAGCCTATTACTATTAAGACCTATAAAGCAAGCTACTAATATAGCTACTAAACCCTTATTTCTACTTATAAGGAAATTTAGTTTAACTAATAATAAAGGCCTAAATACTAATATAAATAGCCCGGTTAACGCATTTAATATCCTTAATTACCTAGTTACCTTTTGGCCTATATAACTAAGGGCACTAGTCGCGAGTAAGCAGAAGAGGAAGTATATATTTCGTTAGATAAGGGCGACTTTAACTATATCTAGTATATTAAGGCTAGCGAGGATTTAGACTTATATAAAGAAGACTTAGTTATTAGTATTAATAACGAGGATAACTAAGAGCAATAGGAAGACGATCCTAAGTATATTAACCTAGTTATTTAACCCGCTTATTATTATAAATACCCTCTAGGTTATATCCCTAGATATAAGGACGAGTACCCTGTTTTTAATATTAACTCCTTTTAAAATTCGCTCCTTAAGGATCCTAGAATCTACTTATATAAAACCTGCCTTTATAATACTAAGCTATATACTAACTTTGAGGGTATCTTCTTATATTAGACCCTTCTATCCCCTTAGCTAAATATAACGCTTATTAGTCCTATTAAGCCATAGTAATATATAGTTATATATTTATACTACTATACATACGCTAAGATTATTATCCGGGGCTATTATAACGGACTACTAATCGTAATCTATATTAATACTAGTATAGACTGCTTAGTTATAAGTAAAGCCTGCCTAGGATAGTTCTATACCCTCTTAAGAGAACCTAAGGTATTTAAGCTCTAAGGCGTAGGAAGCCTTAAGACTATCGCCTAGGTAAACTTTATAATTTTTATATAAGGATAATAATAAAATAGCTATATAATAACCGCTAAGCTCTATATAGATATATAGCTTATCCTATATTTAGATATTAGTCTACTTATAGGGTAAGACTTTAATATACCTAATAGGCTTGATATTCTAAACTTAGAATTATATATCCGAATCGCATCTTATAATAATATTTAAATCCCCTCTTAGATCTATTTAAAAGTCCCTTTAAAAGTTTATAATATATATACTATAAGAAATATAACTATTACGCTATACGATCGCTCCGCTATTTAAATTAAGATACTATTAGTAAAATAGAGTCCCTTCTATTTAGCCTAAAGTATAAAGGGTATATATATATATATATAGGTAATTTACTACTTATTCCTATTATTAATAACGCTCCTTACCTATTAAAGATTAAAAGAGGTACTAAGCCTAGAACTCTAGCGCCCTTTAAGTCTAATAGATACCTTAAACTAAAGACTCGCAATTAACTATAAATAGCCTTTTTAATATTATTATATAAGGATCTAATATATTACGCTATTTTTAGCCTTTCTAATTATAAGCTTATAATACTCGCTTAGCTACTAGAACTATTAGTTAATAAATAAGTAGAAATCTCTAACCTAACTAGTAAGGAAGTTAACTATAGCGTAACTAATAATAATATAACGCTAAATAGCGGAGATATCTATAAGGGGAATATTAACCTAAATAGTAAGATAGGTATAACTAAGCCTAACAACTTGCTAGTAGTTATTACTAAGGAAGGTATATATATCTATAACTAAGACGCTAAAGCTATATAACGCCTTAAAGAGGTTATCTTATATTACCCCGCTATCTAGAAGGACTAAGGACTGATTAACCTTTTAAAAGATTAATACCTTAAGGTTAAACTTATTAAAGGATAGTAGAATATAAATATTAGCTAATAACCTTATCCTATTAGTAAAGAGGATAAGAACCTTATTAATAAAACTTTGGATAAGCTCTATGCTTAAAACTATATAGAATAGGGTAACTCTAGACCTATACTATTTAGAGCCCCTATATTTGCTATATAGCAAATTATAGATAGTAAGCATAAAGGTTATATAGTTATAGACCTGCGTGCTCTTAATAAAGCTACTATCCCTAATATATACCCTATACTACTATAATAAGATATTATTAAACGCCTTTATAATAAGCTATAGATTATTATAATTAATACTCGATCCTTCTTCTATTAGTTTCTTATTAAGAAGGAATATTAAGATCGATTTACTATAGTTAGCTACTAGGGATAAGAACGCTCGAAGGTAGTACTTATAGGATTCCGTAATTCGCCTGCTCACGCTTAACGCGTTATAAATAAACTCTTATGAATATATAAGGAATATATCTATATATTTATTAGTAATATTATTATTACCTTAAAGGACCTTAATACCTACCTTAAGTACTTTAATATAATTCTTAAACTCTTTATAGATATTAGACTCTCGCTTTTAGCGAAGAAGTTATTTATTAGATATCCTTCTATTAAGCTACTTAGCTTTACGATTAATACCTTTAGACTATTAAATACTTAAGATTATATTAATGCTATCAAGAAAATTAAGTGCCCCTATAAACTCTACTAGCTTAAATACTAGATAGGTATAACTAGTTTCCTATAATATATAATATTACGCTATAGTTATTATATTTAACCGCTCTAATAGTATAAAACTATATTACTTACCTAAGCCTAAGCTTAAGGGAAGGATAAAGGCGCTATAAGAAAGCTCTTTTATTAAGAGATAAGTTTTAAACCTATACTAGAAGAAGTAGCTAGCTTTAATAATATTAAGGATACCTTAATAGTAGATAACGCCTTATTCTATTATAACCCTAATAAATAGTTATTTATATAGCTTAACTTATTAAAGGAATATAGACATCCGCGCTAATCTTCTAGCTAGCTAACTATATTAAATAGAAACCTTGCGACCTAATTAAGCATACTAATATATACCTAATTACCTATATTAGTAAGGCTCTTAACTAAGCTAAATAGAAGTATTAGCTTACTAAACTTAAGGTAGCTTACCTAGTATAGGTAGTAAAGAAGTATTAGCTAATACTACGTTTATCTAGATAAGACCCTATAATAGTACTTACTAACTATTTAGTAATATATAATATCGTTAAATAAATATCGCTAGAATTAGAGGATAAGACGAGGTCTAACTTATAACTTACGTTATTATTAGAATATCTTAGCTAGTTCTCCCTAGTATATTATTATATCCCTAAAACGTTAAATATTATAGCGGATATATTATTACGCCTACTTATAATAGAAATCCCTATTAAAGACGTTAGGGAACTTAATAAGATATAAGATAATATACTAATAGGTATTAACTTTATAATAGAAGTATCTCTTAATAACGGCTTTAAGGCTAAACTTATCTAATTATATACTAACTCTAAGTCCTAGAGTAGAGTATATAAGATACTCTATAAAAAGGTAGACGATATAGACCTTAATTTCGTTATATATAATAGTCTTCTTTACTATATTAACCCTTATATTAATAAATAAAGGCTCTATATACTAAAAGAGTTAGTAACGCCTCTTATTAAAGAAGCTTATAATAACTACTATTACTTTAGTAAGGAACGGACATAGAGAGCTATTAATAAATACTTTTATATCCTACGTCTTAAACAATAAGTTAATAATTACGTAGCTAACTACCTATAATATAGAATAATAAATATAAAACGTTAACTACTACTTAGCGCGATATAGCTAATATTAATACTAGCTATTCCCTTCTATATAATTACTATAGACTTTATTATTAGACTTCCTGAAATACCTTTATAGTATTTAGGCTATAAAGTAGAGAACTTCCTACTTCTTAATATAGTACTTATTATAACTAATAAGTTCTCTAAAGTAACTCTCCTTATCCTAGGTTACTTAATATATACTACTAAGATCTAGGGATACCTCCTTCTATATAACCTCTAGTATAGTAACTAGGGGATACTAAAAGCTATTATATCTAATTATAACTAAAAGTTCCTTTTAAAGTTTTAGACTGCACTATAAGCGGAATTATATACCTAATTAAGATTCTTAACTATTTATTATCTATAAACTAATAGTATTTTAGAATATAAAAATTAAACCGTCGAACTAGCTATTTATTACTTTCTTAACCTCGTTAATGATAACTAGGTAATATTACTACTAAGCCTTTAATATAACCTTAATAACGCCTACTTATAAGTTATTAGTTATTTACTAAACTAAATCCTATATGGTAAAAATACTAATAACGCGTTAAATATCTTAGGTAATACTAACCCTGAAATAAACTATAAAATCTTCTAGGAGGAAGTAAAAATTTTAATTATAATAGCCTAACTATATATAAAGGAATAGTATAATAAAGAATATCGTTTTACTACTTTTAAGCTAGGCGACTAGGTATATCTTAAGATAGGATTAGGATATTATCTACTAGGATAACTAAACCTAAAGTATAGCTACTGGTATATCCCGTTTAAGGTCCTTAAATATATTAGTAAGTTAGTATACTACCTCGATATTCTACTTAATATAAATATTTACCTAGTTATATCTATTGTCTAACTTATACTAGCACTAGCCCCTAGTAGTAACCTATTTAACTATTAAGATAACTACTAAGGCTTAGTTAATATTAAGGAAGATGATAATATTTATTAGCTTAAAGTATATAAGTATTTTGAGATTAAAAGTATTCTTAAAAAGTAAACCCTTGCGCGAGGAAAGGTATAATATCTAGTTAAATAGAAAGGTTACCTGCTAATATATACTATTTAGATAGATAAAGACGCTATAAATATAAGTAAACTTATTACTATATTTAAAAGTAAGGAATAAGAGATAGAATAGCTCTATAGATAAGTATAAGCTTAAAGACCTATCTAATAGGGCGTTAAACTAGTATTAGAGCCTAGTAAAAGACTACTAAGGCGCTTAAGAGGAAGGCCCTATAAGAGCCTAGGGGAATAATATAATATATATTATAAATAAGGAATATATTACTTAAAGCGCCTTAAATAGATAAGTAGACTATAAAGAGTATTATAACTAAGGCCTTATTATAAAATAAAGACGTTTAGCGCGCTTAGCACGTCTAAGAGCTTTATCCTAATAATAGCGATATTTATATCTATCCCGTTAGCGAAGATAACTACGCCTATTATACCTTCCCTCTTAAACTCCTTCTACCCTTAGTATTATAAGAACCTTTATAAACATAACCGCCCTCCTCGCTAGAAGGTTAACCCCTACTCTTACTTAACTAATAAGAAAAATTAGCGCTTAAGTATATATATATAAAACAAATTTATATTACTAGGTAACCCTACTAGTTATTACTACTACCTTCGCCTACTTAGTATTAAGCGTATTTTTCCTCTATATATATATTTTGCTAAAGAGCGTTAATACCTTTAACCCTATTACTATACTATTATTACTCTTATATATCTCCCTTTATTACTATTATCCTCGTCGAGACGTTAAGAAATCTTACTAATACTCTATATTATTACGCACTTAGCGCTACTAGAGTAACTTATATTATATATACCTAGGTATTACTTTACTATAAACGGATAACGCTTTAAATATAAAGACGCTAAGTATATTACTCTTAACTATATTTACTACTACCTACTTAATATTAAGATCCCTTATAATAAGCTTAGATATTATATTTATAACTAAGAAATCTTTAAGCGCGCCCTTAACTAAGAGACCTAATATTATAGAACTAGTTATAATATTTCTAGTACCCTATTTATTATCTATCTAGGTACTAATACTTACTTAGTTACCTAACTACTATCTATAAACTAAATTAAGTTCTATTACTAATTCCCTAATACTATCTTAAATATTAAGTAGCTATCCCTCTATAATATTATATAGAACTCCCTTAAATATAACCTATATTATACTATTAATATCGCTAGTATACCTATTTCTATTAATTCTAGAGAGGCCTTAAGTAGAGATAATAAACCTATTACTATTAAATATAACTAAGCTAATAAAACTATTAACGCTAATTAGCCTAAACTATCCCTTAATATTAGCTAACTTAACTAAGCTACTAACGCTACTAAATATATTAAACCTCGACTATTAACTAATATTATTATAACTAGTATTAGATTAACTCCTATTACTTAGAATAAGACTAATAAGATACCTACTCCTAAGAAGCAAGCTACTAGCGTTAGTACCCCTAATATAATAGATATTATTAAAGCTATTAAGAGAATACGAGCCTATAGTAAACGTATTAGCTATATTACTATACTACTTAATAGATATAAAGAGACCTAGATCGCCCTAACTATAGCGCTCCCTAAGGGTTATATTATTAATACTAGCGCTATTACCCTTAACCTAGGCTAATTTATTAAGTTAGCTACTAATAAGTTTAAGTTTATTATAGCGACTATTCCCTAGGGACTAATATAAGAGAGCCCGGGCTTCCTTAGCCTAGAATAATACCTTACTACTAGGTTTTCTACTAAATATATAGCGTTAGCTACTAGCCTAGAGGATCGCCCTAATATTAATCCTTCCTCTAATATTAGCCCCTTTAACGCTATTAATACGCCTAGCTCCGCTAAGACGCCTAATATTACTACTAGTATTAAGAAGATCGTTATTATAGACTAGTAATCCTATACTTACGTTGCTAGCCTCTATTACCTTACCTATTCCTATATAAAGTTCCTAACTACTTAAGAGGTAATTAATATATACCTTTAGCGCTTCTATTTCTTTAATACTACTAACCTTATTACTATTTACTACGCTAAACGCCTTACCTTATATACGCTTATCTAGAATAGCTTAATTATCCTTAGTTTATATATATATATCTACGCTCTTAACTTATTTATAACTAAATAAATTATAAGTAACTTAGAGTTTAGCGCCGTATTACTATTCTTTATTATTAAGTAGATATTATAATACGAGTTTCTTAGTATATATACTAAGGATAACGCTTATATTAGTTAGGCTATAGTTAATAGTAACGACTTAAGCGCTATTTATACTCTCTTAGACCTTAGTAACCCTAAGGCTATAGATATAGCTAACTTTTAGTATAAATATACTACTAACCTTCGAGGCCTTCGTACTAATATTACCTCCCTCGCTACCTTAATCGCTATAATTAAAAATAATAGTATTACTAAGGCGTACCCTAAGGTTAGTAATAAATCTTACTACTTATTCCTAGAGTAATATAAGGATAATACCTAACTAGCTACTACTTATAGCGTTAGTATTAACTAACTCCTAGTTATAGCTAAAGAGATTAATAATAATAAGGATAAGGACTACCCTAACCTCTTAAAGATAACTAATACTACGCCTAAGACTCCCTTAGCCTAAAGCTAGATATAATAAAATATATAGAATAGAAAGGAAGTAAGGTTATATATAGTTACTTATATATAATAGCATAGCTCTACTTACTAGTATATTACTATAATAGGAGGTATAAATCAAATTTTATACTATATATCGCAGTTAATACCTTTCTCTTCTTATATAGGTAATTAATACTAAATACGCTTAGCGCGGTTATCCCGCTCAAGGGTACCTAATGCGTTTAACGCGTTAAATATACCTAAACGCGTTAACCCTTATAAAAGGGCTTATTACTTTTAAGGAAAAAACCTTCGAAATTCATAGTATTTTTTACCCATAATTTTCGCCTACTTCGTGGACTATATCAATAGAGGCTAAATTAGATTAGCTTATTAAGGAGGAAAAAAAGAAGGGGTAGCTAAAGTATAAATAGGAATATCTTAAGGCCTTAAGAGCTAGCTAACTATTAACCCTAGTAAGTAACCTTATTACTTACTAAGTAGTTATTAATAATAAATTAAAGAAGTATTAATTAGAGCTTTAGGGGAAGTATCTCCTAATACTTAAGTATAAAGGGGGTGCCTAGACTAACCTTAATTAATTTATATTTAATCTTAATATATAATTTAAAATAAATAAGATTATATTAGACCTTAAAAATGTGCTACTTATTACTAGGTATTTAGAGGGATTAGTAGTAAAGCGATAAGCCTTATACGTCTTTATTAACTATAGTAATAAGGCGAAGGATATTACTTAAGTAATAATAAAGAATTAGTTAACTAATAGTATAGCTAATATAAGGTCTAGGACCCTTAGTATATAAACCTAGCTTAAGTAAACCTACTAGTAACTAGGATAATTACACTAGAGCTTTATTAATTACTATAAAAGGATTAAGGTAGAGAGCCCCTACTAATAACTAGAGGAGATCTAGGTAGCTAACGTAGTAGCTAGGCTAGACCCTAAGCTCTAGTATTATATTATAGCGAACGGGTTACTAAAGTTATAGCTTAACCTTAATACTAGGGCTAGAAATACTAAGCTTATAGTTAATATATAGATATATAATATACTGGTAAGGGACTAGGGGGCTAATAATAAGGGATAATAACTAGAGGGCTAAACCCTTAACTAGAAGGGATAAACTAAGGCCCTAAAGGGATAGACCTATAAGGACTATAGTAATACTAATAATTACTAAGAGGATACTAAGGACCTACTATAAGATACTAAGAAGGAAATTATTTATTATAGTTATAAGAGGAAAGGCTATATCGCACTAAGGTGCTTATATTATAAGAAGTATAGCTACCCCCGCTATAAAGAAAAACCCTACCCTAGTAAATAACTAGAGGAAGACTAGGTAGCTATACGTATAGTTTAATAAGATAGTGACTAGCTAAGTTATATTAAAGTAATAATATAAGTCCGAGTTATAAGTAGCTAGAAAACTAGTATTATATTTATTAATTATAGAGCGGATAAGAATATTATAAACTAGAGAATTATAGCTAATACCTAACTAGAGGCTAATAAATTAGAACCTATTAGAGGAATATAAGTATCTAAGGGACCTAACTATAGTATATAAAAGTTAGTTACTTAAATAACTAATAATATAGGTATCTAGTAGATAGCTTTATATAATTTTAAGATTAGTAATAGTAATAATTGTAATACTATCATAGGATCCCTTAGTATATAGTAGAGTACCCTAATCTTAATTAGAGGGAGTTAGGCTAGACCTTTCCCTTATATAAAGAGAGTATTTACTTTATTATAACTATAAAAGAACTTAAGCGCGTTAAGAATAAAGTAAGAGTAATACTTATAGAAGTACTATAAGTTAATTATATATTAATTACTAAATACTAAGAGGATACTTAAGACTCTAAGGATATTGAGGGGATTAAAATAAATATCTTACTAGAGTACTAGGACTTTAAGAAGGTATTTAATATTAACTTAATAGGTACGAGGGGTTAGACCCGAGTTTATTTAATATAAGGTTGCTATAATACTATTTATTTAAGCTAAAGAGGAAAAAGGGGAAGTTTTCCTCTCTAGTAGAGATTTCGCTAGTCTATAGGGAATAACTAGGTAGGCCCTAGGTAGGCCCTAGGTAGCTCCTTAAGGTAGTAAACCTAGGCAGAAGCCTAGGTAGGCTTAACCCGGGCGTAGCTTATAATATACTATAATAAAAGCTTTTTTTATCCCTAGAGGGTGAATACCCTTATTAGACCTATAAAGGGATTAAAAATATAATAATAAAAAGGAAATATAATAATTTAGAGGGCGAATTTAAATTATTAAAAATAGGCTTAAATAATAATACGTTTTAATTTAACCCTATGAAAGAAGGCGTAACTCTTATAAGAGAACTTAGCTATAACTATTTAGATAACTACTAAGTAGTTCTAGACCTATTAAATAAAGCTATAAGAGTAGCTAGAGTAAGGAATTAGCTTTATTACTAGCTTACTACTCCTCTAAGCTATAAAGTTCCTTAATACCTAGGTATAAGAGCTATAAGAGTAGCTAGGGTAGAGGATAGGTATCTTATTATTAGCTAATTACTCCTCTAAGCTATTAGCTATCTAAAGAAGAGTTATATAACTAAAATAAGGGATATTAAATTCTAAACTTATAGAAATTAAAAGTTATAAAGTCCTATAAGGAGGTATTAAATACCTTTTGAGTAATTATTAAATAAACTAGTCTAAGGGTAAACTAGTTTAGAGAGGGGAGATTATATTATAAGCTAGGATAATATTATAAGGAAAAAGGCTTAATAAGCTAAGTAGGGAAGTCTATAGGAGTTAGGAGATATAAGGAGGTACTAGGTAACTATTAAATAAGCCTTCTAGCTCTTACCTAGTAGACTAGAGGGCTAGAGAAGAATATTTAATATTAGCTATACCTAACTATACTAACTCTATTACTCTGCACCGCACCTATTTATAACACGTATAACACAAGAGCCAGTTCCCCACGCGATGCCACAACCATCGTGGCAACCACCGATCCACCAGCCGATGCATCGCCGGTCACTCAGCCTCCACCTGCCGGACTTGATCAACACACCGAGCTCGAAGTTGATAATCAAGGAACGGTAAGCTGACCTCCGTCGCAGCTCCGCATAAAACGTGGTTACTCACTAGAAGACTAGGATGGAGAAGATGGCTCCACGATTGACGACGACCAGCTGTACTGTGGCAAAAAAAAAAAAAAACCTTCATCCGCTTGCTACAAAGATTGACCGAAGGATCAGATCATCGTACACATCATCCTTGGCCTCGAGTGCAGTCGACTAACCCATTGAGTACGGCCGTCGATACCATGCCTTCCGTCCAGGATGTAGGTGTCTTTAGTCCAGACTTTGCCCTTTTAACAAATTCGCGAACTAGATCAATGTCTGACACAGCTCAGCATACATTCTCTCTAACGATGAGGTAAGTACTCATATCTTCGAACTGTCACAAGTCGCTGGTGGTAATGTCTGGCTGGGGTTCTAGTATGAGATGGATCGTTTGGACTTCGCACACGCAATGCTCGTCAAGGCGATCGGAAGCCGACTCTATCTAGCGCCTCTGCAGAAGGACAAGATCAATAGAATTTTGGACATTGGAACTGGGACTGGTATTTGTAAGAGAAAGCCCATCCCTGTGAATCACGCCAGTGCAAAGAATGCTCAGCTGTTAGGGTCGATGGAAATGGGAGACATCTTTCCCAACGCCGAAGTCAGTACTCTCTCATACCTATATGAAACTTTATTGAGAGCACGGAACTTCATGTGCGCTGTTGCTGACAGATGACGAAAGGTCATCGGAAACGATCTCAGTGCGATTCAGCCAGAATGGTGAGCTTGGCGTCCTGCTGCCATTTCCTAGAGGAGAGGGACAACCGAGCTAACGACACCAGGGTTCCTCCAAATGTGAAGTTCGTCATCGACGACGTTGAAAGCCCTTGGATCGATGACAAGAAATACGATTTTATATTCTGCCGCTGCATGGCAGCTTGCATCACCGACTGGCCGAGGCTCGTGAAGAACGTCTACGAGTAAGTTCCAGCCAAGCATATGTCCAACACACTCCATCAAGCTGACGTCCTCGGGCCAGCAACCTGAATCCAGGTGGATGGGCTGAATTCCAGGATGCAAACTTCGAGTATTACTCGGATGATGGAACACTGACTGAGGAGCACGCCTTCAAACAGTGGAGCAACACTCTGAACAGAGGTCTGGAATCAATCGGCCGTGAACCATCTCCGGGCCCTAAACTCAATGGATGGGTCAAGGATGCTGGATTCCGTGACATTTCCCATCTCAAAATCAGAGAACCTCTTGCTCCTTGGGCCAAGGACCAGTTCTACCGGGAGCTGGGCGCAATGAATCTCAGGCAGCTTCTCGATCGTCTCGAAGGATTCACAATGAGGCTGTTCTGTGGAGTCCTAGGGCAAACCCAGGAAGAAGCCCAGGTGCTTCTTGCCTTAGTCCGCAAGGAGCTCAAGACGCTGCATTCTTTCCACTCTCAGCTGGACTTGTAAGTGCCTTCACTGCGACCGAATTTTGAACAATGACTCATGAACCACGTAGCCATGTTGTCTACGGCCAGAAACCCAAAGACAGCACGGGGTGACCCTGCCAAGAGCGACAAGATGCGAGGCTGCGTGGAAAGGCCGCGCGAGACTCTGTTCTTGGCCTTCTCAGTCTGCAGGTGCGGTGGTCCACGGAATCGACGGCTGTAAGATGTGTACGTATGGGAAAGGCGAACAATGGCCATGATCGGCAGCCAGATATTGCTCTACCTTCACCTCGCTTGACAACTGAGGTTACTCATTTAAACGTCTCCCATCAAGTCACTGTTTGCTTCAGATAGATTGCCAACGTCAACGACGTATTAATCTTTACGTCCCTCGTTAAAGTACGCGATATCATTCCTTCCAAGCCCCTCAACTGAGCATACTGCTCCAATGCCTTCTCTGGACCTCAGCCCATCTACTGGACAAGTCCGGCAACAAAAGCAGCCGCTGCGGGAGCGTCCTGCTCGTAGTTGCGGTGGTTCGAGGTGATGATGATACCGCCGTCGCAGATGTTGTCGCCGGCGTGGCAAATGACCTTGACCTTGGAGGCGGGGATGTTGCCAACCGGCCGGCCGTCGAATGGGTCGCCAAAGATGAGGACTATGTGGAGGTTAGAATGGAAGCCATGATGTTCATCCATGCCATGTGAACGTACCGGCAGAAATCTTGTCGGTCAAGGCCGCGGAGAGCTTGTCGGCAGCGTTGTGGACCAGCTGGCCACCCTGGCTGTAGCCCGAGAGGACGATCTTGGTGTCTGGGCATTGGGTGGCGGCCTGCAACTAAAGTGTTAGACGCAGCTCATCAAACATTCGACGCAACGTGGAAGAAGCACTGACCTGGGAAACCAAGTTCGCCATGGTGGTGCTACCAGCAGGGTCGCCACCAAGGAGGAAACCGAAGATGCCAGCAGGGTAGTCGACGCCCTGAACTGCGAGGTTCGAGGGACCGAGCAGCGCGGCGAGGGCGTTGAAGAAGGTCGGGCCCTCGGAACCGGCCTCGCCGACGTTGCCAGACTGAAACGTGCCGCGAGCCCAGATGAGCGTCGTGGCGCGGCAGGGAGTGCCATCCGTCAGCTGGTTGAAGGTGTCCCCGTTGTACTGACGCTTGGCGATCGTGGGAGCGAGCGCGCTGGCCTCGGAGGGGTCGACAGTGAAAGCCGCCTTGTAGTACGCCTCGAGCTCGGCGATGGGGAAGGATCCCAACTCGGTACGGGGGACGACGACGCTCTCGAGAGGAGCGGCGACGGCCGCGGTGGCGGCGAGGAAGAGAAAGCCGGCCTTCATTGTGACGGGGACGAGTCAGCTACTTCTGGACTGGTCTGGGGGCGTTGGAGCAAGCTGAGGGGATGGACTTGTCGGCGGTGGGAGACTGAAGCTCTGTCTATCGTCCGTGATGTGCAAACCACGGGCGGGCGCATGTTTACCTTATATGTCGAGCAGCTATGCCTGCGAAGTCCTCGCGGCTGGGTTCAACTCTGCTTCCTCGTATTGTGCGCGTGTCTCGCGCGGGACTATTCCGACCAAGCAGTCGACAAACAGGCCAAGCCTTGGCCGTCGTCGTCTCATCACGACCTGCCAGTCTGCAAGGCGTCGCAGGCCAGGGACCGGGATATTTTAGGTGCTATCGTCCCAATTGACCATTCAGACGACGTCCTCGACCGGGAACATCGATCATCGCAGAGCTTTTCCTCAACTCCGTATTGCTCTCACAGAAAAGCTATGCCCACTCCAGCACCTCGGCCCGCACCGGCCCCCCTCGTAAAGGTCAGGTGCGTCTCCGTTCTTTATTAACTGCGCGGAGGACAGCTGTGCTGTGGAATGCCTCGTATGCGCGTACAACCTGAAGTCGAAGTGATCGTCACCACCTGGTTGAGGCCCATGGCGTTGCGATGCGCCCTGATAGGTCCGGCAGCTCGCCGTATTGCTCCGCGAGGGGGGACGCTCCGACGCAATGACCTGTCATAAAGCCGCGTGGTCGCTATGGGTGTCGAGTGGATCTCACGCGGAGAACACAGTGACATCGGCGCGGGAACGGCGGCCATTTGAAGGTAAGCGAACCGGCGATGGTTCCTGAATCATATCGCAGTCCGTCGCTGATCGCGGGGCATACGGGGCGCTTTGGTGTTGGACCGGGGGGTTAGGGTTGGGCGGTCAAGCGAAGTAAGAGAACACATGGGTCGTGAGCCGAGTTGAGATAGTACCTTCCACTTTGATGAAGAAACCCGGACCCCAAGGTCTTCCAAAGTGGGAGCTATGAGTAATGATGTGCCCTACGTCGGGCGCTTATTGAGTCAGATCGGAGGCTTCCGACGCGTCGGCAATCAGGTCGTGACGGGGACAGAGAGAGAGCATGGCATACCGTTGGTATTCAGCTTCGTATTTTCTGTTCAATGCGTTTGATCGCGGTAGCCCAACCTGTCTGTTCGGGTTGCGTTCTTCGCCCTGGGTGTTGCAACTGGTGATGCCAGGTTGAATTAGATGCCGTTGAGGTTACTAAAGTAGGGATGCGCAGCTCACACACCAAAACTGAAGGGCCGTTCAGATGAGACCGACTAACCTTTTCAACGGCTCAGGCTAAATGAATCTGACATCCTTTCCGACTTCGAGCTTCAAGGAAATGCGTTCTTCTTACCAGGTCACAGCGAACCGACGACAACCGGAGGAAATACGTTTCTTCGGATAAACAGCAACTCATGGTAATTGACGCAATCGCGGGACTTCTTGATAATTTCAGTTGATTCTGTTTCATGATCCAAATGTAGTCAACTTCTCGCACAATGTTAGATGAATTGAGGAAGTCTGAGGAACGTGTCCCACGCAACTATACCCGGGAAGCTTACACCAGGAGGCACCTGATGCTGGAGTGGTTCATGGTTGATTACAGATGGCCTGGGCCATTGAATGTACAGAGACCTCAAAATATTGAAACAAGAACTTTCTTACATGTGGCGATAAGGGGTCTCCCGTACCTGTCTACATCTTGGGGTCAATGATTGGTGGTGGACTTTTGCGACATCGTGCTTTGCTGCAGCCGGCGTCTATCAGATCAACGCTAGTTCCATCGAACTCCTATAGCCTGCAAATGATCTTCAGGTACGATCTGTACGGCTCGCTTGATTGTTTGTCCGGCCACTCCGGTTAGTGGTGGTGCAGAGACGCAAGTATCAGGCAATTACCCACAGCAATCCTCCAAAGAAATAGGCGCGACGCTGGGTTTTTAACGTCAGCTCACCCCATCGCGTCCAACATCTCTCATAAATACTTAAAGGAACTCATGGAAATCGAAACTAAATTCGACGCTTTCGAGATCGATGATGTCGGTCCTTCAGTCCGAGTTCAAGTGCCGAGCACCAACGAGGGCTTGAGCCGGTTCAACCAGGCCTTCCTGGATCCGCAGCGGCGCGCCCACGTCCAGCACATTGACTTTCACGTGGTCTTGCCGACCATCAGCAACAAGCGCCTCAAGAAGCTCCAGGGCCAGCGAGAGGCCGCCGCAAACGATGCTTGTTTCACAAAAGCGATGACGAAATTTCTGGGCCGGTTGGCAAAATGGGAGCGCCGTCGGTACGGACCGGGAGTCACCTTGAACATCGTCGTTGCGTCGCCAACGGACTGGCAGGTGGAGGAGATGGAAGAGGATGGCGAACTTACCAACACTCATAACCACCGAGTTGCGCCTATCTGGCAAGTGAGGGACCATTTCGAGTACATTCGCTTTGACGCAAGTTGGCTGCCTACCCCTGGTTCCGGTTCTTCGGGGCTGCCGCAAGTCGCATGCGTCTCGGAGTTCGAGTTTAATGGAGGGCCAGGTGGAAGAAATCTTCATCCAGACGTCGTTGCCGCAATATCGAGCGCTCTGGTGTCTGCTAGGAGAATGGAATGGATCGTGAGGTTACCGATGAGACGTCTCATGCCGGCCAGAAGGGACATCAGGACCGCACTTGGAAATGCCCTGCTCAACACATCATTCCCCAGGCTTGTCGAGTTCAAGGTCAAGCTTGAAGACGCAGACCCTCACGACGAGACATTTGAGCCAGGTAATGTTGTTGAAGATGACGAAGAGGAGGACAGACTCAGTCTCGGCGTGCGACGGCTCTGTCAAATCCCAACACTCAGAAAGTTACATCTTGAATCCTTATGGATACTGTCACCAGCGGCGTTTGGCACATGTCCAAGTTTACCGGAGACCCAGCCCTCCTCTCTCGAATATCTCTACGTCGATTGCGCCGTTACGACACCCGATGGAAAATACTTGTTGACGGGCCACCCAGAAAAGGCGATGACGGACGACGGCGGCTACTCCAAAACCACGGACGAGTCGCTCGCCGCGTTTGATTCAGATGACTCAGACACATCAGACTGGCAGCCCGACTTCGAGTGGGCTAAGAAAGCTGGCGAATTTCCTGGACGCTGGTTCCGATTGACTCCCGACCCGGAGACGTTCGTGCCTCTGGCTCGCTCGTTCGCAGAAGCCCCGACTGAGATGCCGTCATTGCGACGAATGGATGTTCACTTCGGAGGCGCAGCTGCGAATACACGCGCGCCTCTGGAGATGTCTTACTTTGCGCCCGGGGAGATCAACAGGGGCGCGAGTCAGCTCAATGGTCGCAAAGCCTTCGATGAGGCGAACGTCAGTCGTGCTCGTTGGTTCCTTTTGGGTGGTCGCAAGTTTGATAAGCATTGGACGTTGCCAAGCGAGCTGGAAGAAGTGATGAAGGGTGCGTCGAGCGACGGATGTGTTCACCTGGCCACCAATTGAAAGACCCAGACGAGTTCTGCGTCGTATCACAGCAGTCTCCTCTCCCGATCTTGAGCGGCAGGCAGCGCTGTCAGCTCCATGAAATCATGATATCGGTCGCATGACCACAGTTCCAAACCATGTCGGCAAGACGTGTGCATGGCATCTTGCACCAATAGCATTGTGCATGGCTGTCTCGCCTGCACTGCACTTCCGGGCATCTGCGTAGCCGAAGACTCGCTCGCTTGTGCACTTTGCCGTACGGGCCTGACGGATTAATGCCCTTCTCCTCTCTCTCCTTGGACTTAGATAACAGGCACCGGAGCTCATCCACATTCCCACGTTCGTCCACTATTATCCTCGATTCTGCGTCCTAGGCAAAGTGTCGTGATGCGTATATAAGCCGCAATTGCACTATCGCAATTGTGGTTCTACTTTTGCAGCTTATCCTATTTGCTATAGTTATAAGCCTAGCTCTATACTACCCTAACTATATACTAGAATAGTTTAAGTATATCTTTTAGGCTTATATAATCCCTACCCTAGGGGTTCGAGGTTTAAGTCCCCTACCTTAGCGTTATAGGTTTAAATCCTAGTAGCTTAACTACCTAGACTTTAGCGAGATATACCTAATTAGAAGGTTAAAAGTATTATAGTTCTGCGCTTATAAGGGCGAAACTAAGGGGGTATATCGTAATGCATATATAAGCCGCAATTATACTATTGCAATTATGGTTCCACTTTTGCGGCTTATCCTATTCGCTACACAAAGCGAACAACAAAGTCGATCTGGCGAGCCGACATGGGTGGAGCTCCGTCGGTCCCAACGGACCCGTCTCGGCGGATCCAAGTGATCGGGGCAGGCTACTCCCGGACCGGGACGGTTTCCATGCAACTAGCCTTGGAAAAACTTTTGCACGGCCCGGTGATGCACGGCGGAACACAGATTCTCCACCGAGAAGACGGTAAGAAGCCGCACGGCCCTCACTACTGAATCTATCCTATCTGCAGGGATGGCGCTGACCAGAGGAATTCCCATCAGCCTATGTGAAGAAACTGGCTCAAGCATACGAGTTCAGACGCCAGGGCGAGACGGTCTCTCTACGCAAGCTGCTGGAAGAGATTTTCGCAGGTTTCGTAGGCTGCACCGACATGCCCCCAATCGACTTCATTCCCGACTTACTCGAGCTATACCCTGACGCCAAAGTTGTGCTCACCACCCAAGACCCGGAGAAATGGGCCCGAAGCATCCGCCCGGTTGCCAATACTGCTTCGCTCTGGTGGCTGCCGTATGTCATGTGGCCAGTCCCGGGCTGGAGATGGTTTCCTATCTTGATCAGGGAATTTTCCACGTCGAGTAGGACAATCATGAAGCTTGGTGGGGCCGAACAAGACCCGTACCTTGGTAAGATTCACGGCGCGGTAGACTTTCAGAGAATAAGGACTAACGTCGGCTGCAGCCTTGCTTCGGAACTGGAATCGTGCTGTTCAGGAGATAGTACCTATAGATAGGCTGCTTATCATGGATCTCAAGGACGGGTAGGGGCCTCTATACAAGTTTCTAGACGTACCGATTCCAAACGAGCCACTACCGAGAGCAAACGATTCAGCTTCAGCGGAGAAGGCAGCCCAAGATATAATCCGGACTTTGATAGGGATATAGGGAGGGATACTCAGCACTTTCGGCGTCCTATCCTTTGCAACTTAGAAGGCGTAGAAGTCCGCATAGCCGGAAACGTCCTTATTGATAGTTATTGGCAGCGGCGGTCTTGGTATATGTCTAGTATATGTCTAATGGAGTCAGCTTTACTATTGCTAGCATGTTTATTCTTATAGGGCCACGTGCATTCAGGCTTTCTTAACAACACTATTTTCTTCCAGTGCCTTTCGCTACCCACGTTCAGCCACAACACCCCGTCGAGGTCTCGGCGACGTAATAATATGCAGTCCCGCAGCACCTAGTCCTAGTACCCGTCAAGGCCAAGGGTACCCTGTTTTTACCAGCTAGAGATCCTATTTACTGAGACTATGGTAAACCTTCCGTAATCAGCCCGTGAGGGTATTAGGATTTGATTAGTCACACCTCTTCTGTTCAATAGTCGTTCCAAAGAGGCTGATTAAGGCCGTGACAATCAGTGTGGCTTCTCGCACTAGACCGGCTACGTTATTCAACACCGACATAGTCAAGTCTAAGGTGGTTATCGCCATATCCCGGCCTTGGAGACACCTTTGTCATACAGGATCTACAGCTGCGCTGAACATACGCAGCGATGATTCCATCCCCGCGGTTCAGTAACTCTAGTCATTCTAACAAACAGCCCTCTGCAGCAGACATCAGGAGGGCCCAATAACATGACATACGTATCAATACTTTAGAGAAGATGAACCGGCACTGGGTCAATTTCATCAAGAACAGAGATCCATGCAGCGAAGGCTTGGTCAGCTTGGGCCCAGCTAGCAACGACAGTGCGACTGTGATGGAGCTTGGGGATGGATTCAGCTCCACGTCGATAGCTACAGACAACCACATTGAGCTGCTCGCCAATTGGTTTGACTTCTTGGTGGCCTACTGATCATTTAGCGCTATTCACCGGGACAGACAGCCGAATAAGAGCTGCGGTCATAGCCAGTGCCAAGGAGAGACTTCTTCGCAATGATCTCAAATGACAATAAGAGTTGTAATAGTAATTACAGATCAAGAGTTTCACATTCAGTCACAGCTGTTTGTAATTGATTTACATATGCACGCAGTTTGCATGATGTGATACAACTGACCACGACGCTGACTTTAATCCAGCGTGGCCTTAACAAAGGAAAAGAATACTTCCTGGGTTGGCCTAGAGTAATGGCCGGCGGAAATACAGCAGCAACTTTAACTAGACCCCTATAGCGTCGCTATGGCTTTAGTTAGAGTGCTATATAGGGCTGTTGGATCACGCTTATAACGTACAGAAACTCCCGCTCAGCGTTTATAATATGTTATATTAAGAGGGGGATGGTGGTTTGAAAAGCTTTTGTTCATGTTTTCGCTTTTACTTTCTCCTTTTAGACAGGTAGTGCTCGTCTGGATGCGGGCGCCGTTTGCCTCATATGAGGACGTCCGGGAGATTAAATATCACCACGACCACCACCACGACGCTGACTCTCCAGCATGGATCCAGCTTGTAGAGCATATAAACAATAGAACCCTGCTCTGACTTCCCAGAAAGGTTGCAGCTATATGAAGACAGCACAAGATTCAACATGTGGCGGGAAAGACTTGTTTTGTATGCATGAGACACCCTGAGATGTACAAGTCTAAATATGTATAAGAAGAATCTTTTTCGCAACTACTTTTCCGCGATCCTCAAATGGATAAAGCCGTCACGGGTGCTAACGGGCGAGGAGGCAAGAGCCGATCCCGCTGAAGCACCAAGTACTATGAAACAAGATGAAATCTTGAAACGAAGCTCATTAACAACCGATGAGGCCAAATGGAAACGAACACTCAACACCGCCGAGACCCCTCCGACAGATTTGATCAAGCAGTATCTCAACGAGATTCCGCTGGATCTATGATTGAAAACACCAACCATCCGCAGCTTACGTAGCCTATGCGCCAGTTCACTCTTTCTCATGAGAATCGTCGCCATTTTCCGGTTAAAGGAATGCCATAAAGACTAGGTCTATCTCGTCGGAAAGCCGGGGATCGTGGTTCGAAGGCAACGGAAAAGGAGGTAGAGCCTCGTCGAAATATCCCACGCCGTTGACGCCTTGCTCAAGTTCGAGTAGATTATTTGGGTCGGTGTCATAGCCTGGTTTTCGTTCGTCGATGGCTTGACTCCCGCTGCTTGCCCCGTTCCCACTGTCGGTTTGTCCGGTATCCTGAGACCCGATCTCCGTGGAACTTGAGAGGTTCGCGTTGACAAGAACCAAGTTGTCAGATTCTTCCAGTCCGCAGGAACTCAAAAGTGCGCCGTTCTGCGTGCTTTCGTCGTCAGGGCCTGGAATCGTCGTGGGAAACCAGGCCTTGACTGCGTCTAGGTTTGCCTGGACCTGGGCGTCGCGCGGCAGCCGGCTGTTTTGTGCGAACGAAGAGCTGAGCGATGATATAGATGGGAGAGCTCTCGCGAGAACCGCCTCACGGATGACGGACCATGTGTCGAGCTGGAACGCGCTTGATGGAGCTTTGACCTTGGGAAAGATGATCTCCCACAGCCTGAACCAGCGATCAACTGCATTGTCTTTCCGACGAGAGCAGGTCTCAATCGCCTTCTGTTGATCTCTGCTGATCCCTTCTTTTGTAAATTCAACTCTTACACATCCCCGGGCTTCGATGTGACTTTCGCATTCTCCATGCGTATTGAATTCTTCTCCGCATACGGGACAGAATATGGGCTGATAATGGCACCGCTTGAGGTGCTGCCTGATGTGTGCTGTCGTAAAGATTTCGTAGCTCATGCAGCGTATGTATTTGTGAGGGTCCATCTTGACAAATGGGCAAGCCAACCGCGGCCTGTTGGCATTAGTTGCCTTGGATCGCTTGGTTGGCCTCGGCCGCTTGTTATCGTTGTCATCTGCACCGTCATCGTCGTCCTCGTCGGCCCCTCGTTTGAGATTGGTAGTGCCTCTGGCACTTGACGAACCTGGAGGCTGTGTAGATGGCGTAAAGCCGTTGGACGTAGACGCATGGTTGCGACTGCCGCTGCTTTGACTTTCTCGCTCGCCTCCTCCACTCTTGCCGTCGCCACATGGTCCCTCATAGCTGGGGACGGAAGCGAATGGTAGCTCGTTGAAAGCAGAGAGCACCTCCTTGTCTTTATCTGCCTCGACAATCTCGGTGGTGGGTGTGATAGCCGACTGTGGAGGCTGATGGCCACGATCGCCTTGCGGAAGGGCAGCGAGATCTTCCTGAAGTTCGTGGGAGAAGATGGACTCCGACTCAATTGTCGACCCGTCGGTGAGGGTTGGCTCGGAACGCGTGGAGGCAGTCGATTGCAAGGATTCGTGAACCCAGCCGGTGCCGACATCATCTTTCTTGTTTGCTAAATTCCGCCAGGGTTGATGGGCTCCTCCTTCGTTCCCGACAGCGATGGAGTCAAGCTCACCTAGATCTTGGTGGATATCGTCGGGTCTAACCAGGTCGGAATAGCCTCCTTCGCTCGCGGTATCGATAGAGATGTCGACATCGTCGGATCCGAATAGGCCGTATAGACTGTGTTCCGTATACCAAGTGCCCACAAAGCCGAGATTATTCCCTTTGTTGAGGTCGTCCTTGCTTCGGTCTACTGCTAATGCGGCAGGTTCGTCGATGCCCTGGGGTTCATTGTCAACTTCGCTGCCTGCGTACGAGGCCTGTGCGACCATCGAGCTTGTGGTGCTCTGGTTGTCAAGAAAAGCGACATCATTTGTGTCGTTTGCGGGGTTGTCTGCCGTTACAATGCCGTATCTTTGCAACAAATACTTGCGGCCGCGAAGGGATGACCTGACCACCCGGCTCTCCTCGTGCTGTTGATGGAGAGGAAATGAAATGGGGACGGTCAAATTCTCCACAGATTGCTGTTCTCCAGCGTTGCTTCAGCTTCAGCTTCAACTGGGAATCGGACGGGAAAACATTTAAAACAACGTCATTTCGGTCCAGTTTGCGGACAGAAAAAAGCTCGGTGATTCTCTTTGCAAGCAATCGTAGTGCACCGCTCACACTTGTGGGCGAAATCTGCACTTCTGAGCTGGAGTGCGGTGCGGGGAGGCTCCTTTCCCTACTGCGGGATCCGTAGAATCTGCCCCCATCCAACTCTGCAGTCCCGGCTATCCTTGCTGGCTCATTCCTTGGCGAGGACTGTCCAGGACGACTGGTAGGCGGGGTGTTCGCTCAGCAGGAGGAGGAGGCTCTGCTCAGAGTTCGTTCCCCGACCCAAACGTGATCATGTTCGCTGTGTTCGAAAACATATGTGGGCGAACGACGAGAACATGACCCAGTCTCAATTATTGTCTCCGTATACAAGAGTCCACATATATCATGGCGAATTGCAGACTCTAGATCCTCTGTCAACTTCTCCGAAGCAAGCAGCAAAGGAACATGCCTCCCAGTGATGCACAATCAGAAGCTTCCTCGAGAGCTGATACCGATGGAATCAGGTACGTACTGGACACCCCGTTTTCCCCCATTTCTATCTAACAGCAACCGAATAGTCGAGGTCCAGAATCGGTGACATGTGGGAATACGCGGCTCGAGACTTGGATCAAAGAACCGTTGTCAGTTACAACGCGCCTGCTGCACGGAATACTGGATCAGAAAAGCACGTCTTCTATGAGTGAATACATCGGACAATTTGACAAAGTTTTGAATGGCACACCACCAACGTCATGAACCAACACTACTATCTATCTTTTGCCCGGGCTTTGCGAACATGTAACGCTATAAGCACGTCGGCTAGCACGTCACTTAATGCATCCTGTATCTGGACAGCACTTAGTCGGGCTTGAGGTGGCTGAATACAGAGAGGCTTTCATTGTGAGCACTGCTTGGAGAAGATCAGATCGTGTCAACCTCGATATCGGAGATGCGGCTCCCGCAATCGACGGGGTTTAGAATAGAAAACGGCACTTTATGATTCAACCAAGGAAAACTCTGGAGTCCTGGAATGTCGGGGACCACTTCAATGCTTATGACGTGTGACAACTGCTGGCCGTTTCACTCTATCGTCTAATTGGGAGAAATACCACACACTGCTTTTCATGTGCAGCCAACGCCATCCTTCACCCACAAATGTGGACGAACACATTTGTGTGTAAGACTGATTTTGGTACCTAACCACCGCAAAAGCAGGCGGGTGATGATTGGATGCCGCGTGCATGAAGGTTGCATAAACGACCCCAATCAGATGATGACACCTCTCAATTTTGCCCGGCCCTTTTTTACACTTTGAAAGTTATACCCCAAAAACTTGGTGCTTTTCTCTCGTCACGATGATCGACTTGCCCAAGCCTTAGTCGGGGATAAACGTCAAGCTGCCGGCGAGCTCCAGGTACAACTCAAACGCGATCAACCCGAAGACGAACCTCCAACGAAATCGACCCTCGCATCACTTTCGAATGGATGATTATACGTACGGAGATGGCGTTCAGAGCGGGAGTTTCGGGTGGTATATGGTCCTTTCAAGACTTGGAAAAGATCTTGCCGAGGCAGGAGAGTTGGAAGCATCCCCAAGAAGCCTGCCAGAGTATCGATGGGCCAGCACACGAGACTCCTGTGCAAAATATCGTACACCGGAGCGAAAAACAAGTAGAAGGTTCCCTCCGCATCTCGAACATGCAAATTCCATCAGAGAAAAGAGCTCTGGAAATGGTGCTGCCTCATATCTCGATTCGACGCAAGAACAGACATTCGGTAGTAAGTTCGGCTCACCATATCCAGCCGAAAGACCCTGTTTCAATGACGCATCAAAGCAGGAGACTGTAACGAAGATATCTAGGTCTGTCGGTTAGCAGACGAGACATCGAGTCTCCAGTGGCTTTGGCGAGGCCACGATGTTTCTACTCAAGATCGTGACATTTCCGTCGGCTCCGATCACCAGAAATCGCGTATGTTTTCCAAAATACTTCCAATGAATGACAGGTGTTCAAATTCTCATCGAAAACTTTCACAATTTAGCATGGCTCTCTGAGGACTTGGGTCGGGGACTGAAGAGAGTTCGAAGGTATTCCATCCCGTACTCTGTTCAGTCCGCTCCACGTTTCAGCAATATGTTACGGGACATCAATTTAGTCTCTGGTAAAGTGACTCCTGCTGATCACGGTCATATGTCTTCCCTGTTGTCTATTCCTCGCTCGCCAGAAGTGTTGAGCATAGAACTCAGCTCTAATAGCAAAGATAGAGTAACCACTTGTGTAGTGGATGCACCGCAGTGCTCCGAGTCTTTGGTGGTCCCTTCATTCACACGCTCGCGGTCGAACTCGCAGGGCAGGAAAAGACAAAAGCCGGACGACGATATAAATCACGATTCAGAGGACGAGTTCAGTAGGAAACCTCAAGGGACAAAAGACGCCAACTCGGAGTTTGAGAATCAACCTCCAAAGCTCTTCGCTTGTCACTTCTTCAAGAGAGATCCGATCAAGCACCTGAGCTGTTTTATGCGGTTCAGGCTGCGGCGGGTCAAGCATGTCAAACAACACCTGAACCGGAAACACAGTTTGCCAGAACATTACTGCCCGACTTGCTGGACTACGTTCAGCAGTCAGTCGAAATGTGACCAGCACATAATTCTGCGTTCGTGTGAGCAGGTACCAAAGCCGGTGGAATACGACGATGCGATGACGGCGGACCAAAAGAGAGCCATGAGCAGGCGGACTGATGGTGGACTTACCGAAAGTGAGCATTGGTACACTTGTTGGAGGATTCTTTTCGATGCGGAAGATGCCCCGCAATCGCCATATCTCAAGGACACCGAAGTCGAAGAGTTGATCTCAACAGTCCGATGGTTTTGGAAGAAGAATAGCCCTAGCATTGTGGCTAACATCCTGTCTTCAGATCAAGGGCTCGACCTCTCCCAGCCGGAGAACGCCCTACCAAGTGTTCACACCACTGCTGCGGAAGAGAAGAGCAGCCAGTCCGACGCGCTGAGGCTTACGGAAACAATGGATGTGCTTCTGGATCGATTCGAAGACGCGATCCATCTGCTTGGCCGACAAAACCCACAACCTCCATCACCACAATGTTTGACGCCCTCGCCACTCTTGTCCGGGTCCAGCTTTCCTGCCAGTAGTGAAGTTGTTTCAACAAACACTATGCAACCGAGGATAGAAGTCAAAGAATGCGCAGACAATCATGTTACAACACAATCATCGACGACGGGGCTCAGTAATCCGAACGATGGGAGTACTGCGACATTGTTTAACCTGGGGTCATGTTCAATGGGTTTCGACAGCATGGAGGCATATCCCACGGAACTGCAACACGACGTTGTTGAGTATCTCGATGTCGAAGAATAGACGACTCCGTCGATGAATTCAAACAGTACCTTAGCGTGTCTGATATCGCAATTTTTAGGACGGAGTAGATGGATGTTCTCCATCTGGAGCACGAACTATCCACTTTTGCGCCCCACAAAGGGACCACCTTTTCCCACAGTACGTATAGTTATTATTGCTGCTGGATGGGATATGTCAGCCAATGTTACGTGCTCTGTTTCTCGGACGTTCGAAATGCGACGAGCTGTTCAATTGTTGAAGCTCTTTCGTGAAAAGCTTGCGTTGTTTGTGATCAAACCAACTTACTTGTCGTCTTCAATCGGGCTCGGACTGGAGGTTCTGCGGCAAATTCATGAACAACATAGTTTCCAATTACACGAAGCAATGGGTCTGAAAGTTTCTAGGATTATGTTCCTAAAATCGAGAGAGAACTACGCTACTATTGGCCCCTAACCTGCTACCTAAATTCAACACCTTGGCAATATGGCCGACGTAGTTCCCAAAGCGAAGATAAAGAGATTGCAGAAGCCACATTTGAAATAAGGAGATCTCTTCCTAATATCCCATCGATCGCCACTGAACTACAATATAAAGTGAATCCATCTTTCCACATACCTTCTCCAACTTTCCTCAACTACAAAATTTGGTATTGGCACCAAAAAAAAAAAAAAAAAAAAAAAAGGAAGAGTCTTCTCTTACTAGTAGTACTCCTCAAATCTTTCTATGGTAGTCCAGTGGCGATCGATAGGTATACTTCCGTAAGACTCAAGCAACACGGGGCCGATGACAGGTAATGAGGTTTTCTCTCAAATACCCAGCCATTCTATGACTCGTCAGTGACCTCCAGAAATTTGAGGTAATCGCCTTACGAACCAGCCATTTCACAATTTCTGGCTTGTGACCGGGGGTCATCGAAGGTTGGTGCGGTGATGACGTTGAGAGATCAAGTCAAACGCTCTAAAGAGAACCTCCGAATACAGACACGCCAGGTCGCGCTCTTCGTTCTTTCGATTCCAGTCGCTGATGTTGTTCTTTTGTAAATATTCAGCAACGCAGAGTTGGCCGTGGATGCGCCAAAAGTTCCGGAATGCTACGACTTCCGTACCACACGTGTCTCTTACGTATGGCGACTCCGAAGCAACCGAGCCCAGGTTTATAAGTTCGCAAATTTTGCGCCACTGTTGTTGAAGGCCTTTGCGCCTGTGTTGGCGACACAGAAGACGTCTCTGGTCATCTGAGACGCCTTCGAACGGGAAAGCGTGCTGGATCGAGCATGATCGCTGGATGATGTGCTGATCCCGACCCTTGGCCGTGTGAAACACCCTTTTGCATACCGGACAGTAGAAGGGAAGTCTGTGGTGTCGCAAGAGATGCTCTCTGACCTGGTCGATGGTATTCATCCGGAACTTCCTGAGGCAGCTGGCATACTTTGTCGGGCTCTTTTTGTAAAAAGGACAAGCGAGTTCGCGCCAGTCTTGTCTACCAATCGCGCTATTATCAAGATGGTGACGGATTCTTGCCATGCTGGAAGTTCCGGTAGATCTCCCAGGTTCAGCGCTCTCAGACCCATGTGTCATCACTTCGTGATTTTCATATTGGATCAGAGCAGTTCGGACCAGATCATCTAGGATTCGCAACAAAGGATGACCGCTACCTAGAGAGGAACGTATCGTTGTCCACTCATCAAGTGATGACCATTCGTTTTCACTCTGATCTGATTTCTCCGAATGGGTTGCAAGACTGTGGCCCCAGCTTGAGTCGGATTCAATGGCTTCGGTCGGGGAGGCCGGCGGGGATAAGGCATCCTCCTGTTGACTCCATGTACTGAAACCCGGAGTCGAGGAGTATAGCCAGGAACGTAGGGCGCTGTATGGCTGTTCGGAACCAGAATGGCATCCGCCAGGCGCTTTTGAAGGGGTTTCACTGAAAACATCGTTTCTCGGACAGGACAAGTCTTTGCTGTCAGTAAGTGTGTTGTTCGCAGGGAGGACGAGGTCTCTGTGACGGCCGAATGGCCCAGGTTGTAGGTCTAGATCGGCGGTTGTCGAGATTGGACTTGGAAGCCCAATGTCCATCAAGTGAGTCGATTGTCCAAGCGCCTGCTCTCGGTCGCATGAGCCGGTGGCTGCTATTGCAAAAGGTATGCCATTCTTGACCGCTTCAGCCATGCGTCTTGCGACGGACGAACCAGCTGGTGAATGCGTTGCCTCTTTTGGTTCGCTGACACTCAGCTTCAGAAAACCAGAGGGCTTGTCACCCTGAAGAACGAACAGAACGCTGCAAGAATTGGAATGGGGACTTGGCTCGGTGATTGTTGAGCCCTGACCGTAGTGTCTGGTGACGCATCGCGCCTGCCAAATTTCGCAGTAGCGACCTTTTGGGTTTTGCGCTTTATTCAACGTTAATTGAAGATGGTTTAGCTTGGAGAAGATTATGGACTCGGAGAGACAACGAGAGTCACCAAGCTCAGCGTCGCAAGAGAGCTTGTGGTTATTGACATTTGGGGTCTGCTTGCGTTGCTTCAGGGCCTGGAGCAGAAGCATAACCCAAATGCGTGCTTCGTGAAAACGTACTCGAACAAAGTCGGGATCCAGACTCGGGTCTGTGGGTTGCCCTTGGTTCACGTACAAGGGAGCTGCCCAGATGGACTGGACACCCTGCTGCCGGGCCAGAGCGCAAGCCCTTGCGAGTCTTTTGCCAAGTGGGTTTTCGGAAAACCATTGTTCGTCCAAGATGCCTTTGATTGAAGAGTACGGACTATGCTGGCCGTTCCACGCATAGGCGGCTGCTGCGTAGGCTGGTGCGGTCCATTCTGGGAACGACTCGAATGGTTCAGATTCAAGTGGAATGCTCATCGTCGGGGTTGATTGGTAGAGGTAAGGCCTTGACTTGAGATATTATTGACGCAGCGTCCGATGAATGGTAAATGGGAAAACACCAATGATCACAATCAGCGTGTTTTGGGTGAAGGCGATGAACAACAGACGTAGACGTTTGCGGGGTCATGGAGAACGGCGTCAGCGACCATATGTTTGACTGACGTCAAATCACGTACACGGCTCGACACACCTAGTGTTCGACACAACTGTGTCGAGGCTAGTAAAACGCAATTTCGCGCCTCGCGCCGCAGTGTCACTTGCGGGGTGTGCAGGGTTCATTTCGGTTGGGGTTCTAGATCCATGCAGCCTGATGTGCCTTTTGGTTCGCCCGAATTTCGGTGCGTCCTGGTGGACTAGTGTTCCGAATTTTCTGCTTTTTCTGAAAAAGCAGTGCTTTTATATTAGCTAAAAAAAGTAGGAAATGTAGGGCACTGCTTGCTACTTTACCTAACTAAGCTAGCGTAAGGCTAACCTAACCTAATAATCGTAGGTAGGCTAACTTTTAGGCTCTTTTTTTCCTCTTATAATACCTATTATATTATTATTACTAATAATATTATAATATTACTATTATCGCTACTAATATCGTAATAGCTTTATAAGGCCTTAAATCTACTATTATGAAGTAGTCTTTTCGCCTATATTATAAGCATAATAATAGGAGCTAGAAGGAGTAGTATAAATATTATAGCTAGGTTACTATAGTTAGCATCTCTCGATAGTAGAAGCACCTCGACTGCTATAATATTTACCTCTAACATTAAATCTAAACCTAGCTACTTATTATATTTACCCTTATAATTATAGTTAGTAATAACTTTAGTAACCTAATAGACTAGCTAAATTATTACGCTACCCTTGCTATCTTTACTAATAGTCGGTCCTTTACTTTTTATAAAGATAATTAGACCTATAACTTTAATACTATCCTTTAACCTAGCTAAAAGCTACGGTTATCTTATAGCCTCTACGAGGTATATTTACCTTATCTTTATAATAACTACTATTATAAAGTTAAGGCTATTATTAAAGCTTCGCCTTATATTAAGATAACTTTTAATAGCTCTAAAGATAATAGTAATAATTATATTATTAATATCTCTATTATAGTATTAGGTATTATTACTTTCTTCTAGTATATATAGGAAACTACTAACTACTCCTATAGCGTAGTATAGAGTACCTAAGAGCTCCTTCCTGTCCTTAAAGAGATCTCTATCATTAAGGGTATTCCTAACCTTAAGCGGATTAATAGCTTTATAACTAATATAAATAATATAATAAGAGCTCTATACTAAGAGGTTACATATTAACTAGGTCTTAAGTACCTTATTCCTATCCTCTATAACTCCTATAAGCTAAACCTTCTTATTAGTAATATTATTAAGCTATCTATATAGTAGCTAATTATTAAGAAGGTATTAACTATTATTAGTTACTTTTATAACTTAAGGTTATAGTTAGCCCGCCTCTAGTAAGCCTAAGTTATTATTCATAATAGGCCTAAAGCCCTACTTACTTCCTCTTTTACTTAATAGGGAAGTATAGAGCGTTATCTATTATTAGTATTCCGTTTAAAGGGTGCCCTCCTTAACTATATTTATCTTAATAATATTACTAGCTAGCGAGGCTCTATTAAAAGGGATAGTAACTCTAGTAGTATTGCTATACTAATTAATTACAAAGGGTTAGACCTAAGTTTATTTAATAGAAGGTCGCTATAATACTATTTATTTAAGCTAAAGAGGAAAAGGGGAAGTTTTCCTCTCTAGTAGAGATTTTATTAGTCTATAGGGAATAACTAAGTAAGCCCTAGGTAGGCCCTAGGTAGCTCCCTAAGGTAATAAACCTAGGTAGAAGCCTAGGTAGGCTTAACTTAGGTATAGCTTATAATACTATCCCCCCTCCTAGCTAGTCCCCCCCTAAGTATAAGCTAGGTCGCTATTATTATCTATAACTAGCCTATATAGGGCTTTATACCTATTTACTATAGTAGTCTTTATAATAGCCTCTATAGGCTTCTAGGTAAGCTCTATATACCTTTCCTACTTAACTAGGACCTCGGGGATCTACCCTTACCTAACTACCTTTTATTACGCTATATATATCTGCTCTATATACTACTTAAATTTGCTATTATTAGCTATAATTAGTAATAGCTAGGGGTCTATCCTTATTTATATAAATAGGGGGTCCTCTAGTACCCTCTAGAGGAGGTCTATATATAACCTCGGGTAGATATTACTAGGTATATCTAACTTAATAATATATAGGCTTAGGACTCTTATTATAATATATTTATAATATAACTATAATAGCTTCTTACTAGGCCTAGGGCTCTTATAATTAGCTATTAAAAGCTAAACCTTATTACTTACCTAATACTCCTCTATAAGTATCCTATACTAGTTTATATTCTCCTTATTATATTACTAAGTAGCTATAATACTTAATTAGACGAAGTTTATTACTTCTTATAGTCTTATTACTAGGAGGGTAGCTATTACTTCCCTCTAGGGGGTCTCCTCTATTATATTATCTACTATAAGTATAGGGTTAGTATAATACCTATATTTTAAGAAGAATAGCGAGAGCTTAGTTATATTACTAACCTTATTATAAAGCGCTAGCTAAGTAGTAAGTAGGAGCTACCCCTAGCTATCCTATACTTAGGTTATAAATACCTATAGGATAGCTTATATCTCTTAGTTCTACTTCTTAGTATTACTATTAGTTTATAAGTAGTATATAGTACTTAATATCCTCCTTATATTAGTAAAGTAGTAGGATTTAGCCTAGAAATAGCTTACCTAATTAAACCCTTAATTACTAATAATACTATATAAGAACCTATAGAACTAGAAGTAAGAGATAAGGAACTAGTAAGTATAAGCCTATACCTCTATAATATCTTTTTCCTTTAATATTACTAAGTTACCTAGCTTATTTACTATAACCTATAAGTATTAGCTAGCATTATCCTTTATAAGTAGTAAGTCTATAATAAAGTCTATTAAGAGGTCTAAGTATAACTAGGTAGGTATTAGTAGCAGCTTTAAGAAGCCCCTCTTAGCTTACCTCTAGATATATATCCCTCTATAGATATTATAGTTCTTTATAAATCTCTATATTATTTATAATTATCCTAGCTAGTAGAACTACTAGCTTATTATTTCTAATATATTTTCTTAACCTAAGTAAGTAGTTATACTTAAGTTATAGCTCTATTAAATAATCTTTATATAGAGCTCCCCTAGTAAGTTATTATTATCCTCCCTACTAGGTACCTATAGCCTCCCCCTAAACGTTACCCTCTCTTAATAATTATTATTATACTTATTAATTTAAACCTTAGCTTTTATATCTAGTAGGAAGCTCTAAAGCTAGTAGGTAATTATATAATATATAGCTTTATATATTATATCCTTCTTTATAGTTTCTAGCTATAACGCTTATAGTTTAGGGTAACTATTAAAGATTATAATATCTAGGATATTAGTATAGCCCTTTAAACTTCTCCTTATTAGGGGGCTAGCTATAGGGTTTTTATAGGGGTAAGCGCGGTCTAGTATTAGCTATAAGACCCTCCCCTACTTCTGCTTATTATTCTATCCTTATAGTATATCCTATTCTCTCTAAGAGAGGGTATTAGGGGCTACTACTTCCTTACTAGGGTAGTATTTAATAATAAAGTTATACTAGGATAGCTCCTCTACCTACTAGCTCTAGCGCTTTATAAGGCGCTACTTCTTTATAAAGTATTTAAGCCTATAGTCGTTAGTTAGTACCTTAAAAGTAGTTATATTATATAGCTCTACCCTCTATATATATTAATAAGAAAGGATTACTAGGAGCTCCTTATTCTAAATAGAGTAATTATACTTTATAAGTAAGAGCTTCTATAAGTAGAACGCTATAAAGCGCTAGGTACCCTCTAGGTTAACTTATAAGAGCACTCCTCCTAGTATAAATCCTAAATAGTTAGTTTTAATAATAATCTTCTTTTCTAAATTAAGCTAGTAGAGTACTAGCTAGATATTAAATAACTACTTAAGCTATAAGAAAGCTCGTTCTTATTTATCTCTTTATTAGAACGTTATATTCTTCTTAATAAGTAATATACATAGTTTAATAATATCCCTATATTCTAGTATAAATATATTATAATAGTTTGTAAACCCTAGGAAGCTCTAGACCCCCCTTAGGGAGATAGGGAGTAAGTACTTAGTAATTACTTAGAGTTTCTTAGGGTTATAAGAGAGACCCTCTCTTATTATTATAATAAACCTTATATACTTAACCCTTTTAACTAAGAACTTATAGTTTATAGGGTTAAGGTTTAGTCTTATTTCTACTAGCCTCTAGAGCACCTCCTAGACCTTCCTCTTATAATCTTCCCTCGTTCTATTAGAGCAAATTAATATATTATTTATATAAGTAGTAATAAAGTTATTAAAGAAGTTTTATAAAGTATTATTAATATATTGCTAGAAGCTAGTAGGGGTACTAATTAGGCTAAATAAGTAAATTACTTACTTAAATAACTTATAATAAGTATAGAATATAGTTCTCTCCTAGTACTCCTCTATTACTCTTAACTTATAAAAAGCTACTATTATATCTAGCTTAGTATACTACTTAGCTATATTTACTTCGGATAATATCTTAGAGATTAATAAGAGGGGGTAGTAGTTTTTCTTAGTAATTATATTAAGAGCCCTATAGTTAATATAAAAGTAAATCCCTCTCCCTAGCTTCTTTATAAAAAGTATTAGTACCTTAGTAGGTAAGCTACTAGTTTTAATAAACCCCTTATCTAGGAGGTCTTATAGGGTTTTTTTTAATACTAATAGCTCTTTTCTTAATATATTATAAAAGTAGCCCTAGGGGAGTAATAGCTCCCTTCTATCTAGTCTTAATATAAAGGTAATCTAGTAGCCTACCCCTAGTTACCTAGGGGGTAGTAAGTAAGCCTTATTATAGTTAAATAGGTTAGGAAACTCCCTTAAGACCTAGCTTAGTAGATAGTATTATTAATCCTCTTTTAGTTTTAAGTTTAAAGCTTTTTTAATATTAGCTAAGCTAATAGCTTATACTAGTATCTCTATAGTACCCTCTTAATACTTACTCTATTATCTCGCTAAGTATTAATAGATTATAGAGAATAAGGGTATATTAAGGAACCTTATAGCCTTTATTTCTTTATAAGGGGTATTTCTTCTTTATACTTTAGGTATAGCCTAACTTATTCCCTCTTATAGTATACTTAGTAAGCTATAGCGTTATAAACAACCTAGTTTTATTCTATTTATAAGCGCTCTAAGAGGATATTAGGGTCTAGGCTATTAACTATATATATAAAGATACGCTAGGTATAACTACTTATTTCTAAGTTAAATATTACTATACTTAGTATATTACTTAATAATAATCTACTAGGTATATACTACCTTATAAGTTAGTATCTCTTTTTAATATATAGAAGGTAAAGGTATTAAGCTAGGGAAAGGTTAATTATTATATAAATATTACTCCTAATATCTACTAGAGTATAAGCTAGATATCCTCTATTAACTAAAATTTAAATAATAATAAGCTTATTATTAGCTAGTTATTCTTAATTATATTCTTCCTAGCTTAATATCTCCTTTTTAATAAGCTCTAGGGCCTAATTTCGCTCTAGAGTTAGTCTTTTCCTAACTCCTTATCTTCTTCTAAGGAGTTAGCTACTACTTAGTAGTTATTTATAACCTTATAATATACTAGTTCTTCTTTTAAGGTCTTTACTTTTATAACTCTAGGTAGCTAGTCCTTCTTATTAAAGTAGCGCTAGGTAATATAACCTCTAGTTCTATAAGTATAATAAGTATAGGGATCCCTTATACCCTTCTAAAGCTATTAGTATTATACTAGGGAGGTACCTAAGGAGGACCTAGAGTTTTAATAGTTATAGCGTCTTATTTCTATAATATATAAGATATATATAGCTCTAGTTATATAAGTATCCCCCTTAGTATCCCTAGTAGTAAGTCTCTAGTAAGTTACTAGGTAGTTACTAGAGACCTTCTAGCGCTCTATTTTCTATATAATACTCTAGACCTTTAAGAGCTAGCTATTATAATTAGCTAGTAAGCTAATAGTAATTAACTAATCCCTTAGCCTAAGAGTAAGGGAGGCCTCTAGAAGCGAGATCTAGACTTAACTAAGCTAGTTTATATTATTTATATTAGCTAGTATTTACTTAAACTTTAACAATAAGGTTACTAGGGATTTATTCTCTTTTTACTAGAAGGTCTATAGTTGGGCTATAGCTTATAACTAGATACTTAAGTCCTTATATATCTAGTTTAGGTAAGCTATAAAGTCCTTAGGGTTATATTTTCCCCTAATCCCCCTAGCTCTATAGAAGGTAGAGATTAATTACTAGGGTATAGTATCTAAATAGGAGTTAATAAGGTATTATATCTCTATATCTATAGTATAGAACACCCTATCTATAGTAATCTTATGCCTTATTTATTATACTTAAGTAATATATTCCTTTTACTTGCTCTAATATTTTAGGAGTAAGAGTAGTAGCTTCTAGTATACTATATTAAGTATTACTAATACCTTACTAGTAGTACTTATAGGGGTCTGCGTAGCTATATATTAGCTATTCCCCTATTTAACCTCTTATAACTATTACGAGAGGGACTCTATTACTACTATTAAAGTAGCTTATAATAGCTTATCTTAAGCTTTAGCTATACTACTATTAACTATCTTATTAACTAATAGGGAGTAGCGCTTAACTGATTATTATTATTATATAAATAAGCTTAAATATATAAGGGGTTAGACCTAAGTTTATTTAATAAAAGGTTACTATAATACTATTTATTTAAGCTAAAGAGGAAAAAGGGAAGTTCTCCTCTTTAGTAGAGATTTTACTAGTTTATAAGGAATAACTAGGTAAGCCCTAGGTAGGCCCTAGGTAGATCCCTAAGGTAGTAAACCTAGGCAGAAGCCTAGGTAGGCTTAACCCGGGCGTAGCCTATAATATTAATATTATTAGTAATAAATTCTTCTAGCTCTATATAGGCACTCTTATTAACCTACTTAAGCTTATTAGTAAGGCTATTAAGACTTCGGAATCCGATCGATCCTATGCTAGTTATATACTTACCTATTAGGAGGGTATTTAGCTCTATTACGAGGCCTGCTATGCTACTAATATATACCAAGTCGACGAGGCGGAGATATTTAGAGTATTTAACGCCTACTAAGCTAAATAAGTAACTAAAATCAACGTTATTACTACTACCCTCTTACTTACTAATACGTTATATATATTTAGTAATAATAAGTAGGTTATAATATTTAATTAGCTAGAGAGATTTAGCCTAACTACTACTTACTATAACGCCTGCTATATTAAGATCATTAACCTATATATAGTTATAAGCTTATTATTTAATCTAATAACCCCCATTTAGGCGCCTGCGCAGAGCCCTCTTATAGCGTGGAAGTATATATAAGTCTAGAAGTTAAAACTAGCCCTATTAGCGCTATAAAAACCAGCTATATTACTAGGTTAATCTTATTATAGAGAAGCTTTTTAATACTTAATTGTATATATAGTTTAGCTTATAACTAATTAGCTCTAGCGATTATTAATAGGCTTATATTTATATACATAAATAGTTAAGTACTTAAATACTTATAAGCTTCAGAGGGGGGGTATTTATAGCTAATACTCTAGGTAATATAGGAGTCTCTTATAGAGGAGGAGTTGGTATAATTAGAGAGGGATTTTCTTAACTATTATATAGAAGAAGCCCTAGCCCTCGACTTAGAGTTTATTTAGAGCTAATTAATTTTAGTTTATATAGAGATTACTATAGTAAGCGAAATTTGCTTACTTTAGCCCAAAAAAGCAGTACTTTGCGTTACATAAACCTAAAAAAGCACGGGGTTGCATTTGCACCTTCGGAACCTTGCGGTGGACTAAGCAGCGCAGATGGCGGCAAACACAAAGTTTGCGACCCAAAAATACAGATTCAAAGTGCGATACTGGATCTTGCAAGCTGCATATATCAAGGCGGTAATAGCACTGGGTATCCATGCTCATGTTCAGGTGTTATCGTTGGTTACCGCTGTTGGGGAGATACAAGCATCCCTGGGTATCATGGCAGCCAGGGCAACCTGGCAATCAGTCACTTATTAGGCGGAAACAAAGGTTACTAGGCAGGCTGCATTAGCCGGCTGACACACGTCTAGCCGCTTGTTATGTTGCTTCAGATTATTCATCCCCTCGACCAGGCACGTTTTCGGGCGAGAAGTCTCATGCCGCTTTCAATTGGCCTCAGTCCTCGAAATGGCTACCAGTTAGATACGCCAAATGGCCTGTTCTTTGCACCCAAATCAGGCCCCATGTTTCCACTACATGGACACGATGGCTCGGAAGATCTCGAGACTCACATTTCGTTCAGACCAACGCGACAGAAATCAGCTGCATTGAGGTCTGATCATTGGACTTCTCGTCAGATCTCACTACCTCATACAGGGTGTACATGGCGACTTGACCGTCATGACACGAGACCTGTTGACAAATTGACGGGACCTGAAATCTGGGCGTATTTGCTTCATGCAATTGTTAGATTCAGTAGGCTTAATTGCAGTGCATAATATATTGATATTATCGTTAGGTTCTTCCCCGTAGTTTCAGGTAAGGGGATTCTATATCTTATATATATATATAGCATAACTAAGGAACTTCGTATATCCTTATTATAGCTATAGAACTTCCTATATTATTTAATATACCTTCTATAATAAAGCTATTAAGACTTTACTAAACGTTATTAGATAATATATATTCTATATACTTATTACTAAAGTCTATAGAGCGTCGTATTATTTTTCTTAATATTTATTATTCTTCCTCGTTATAAGTTTATTAGTATTTATAGCTAACTTGTATACTTATTATCTCTCTAGGATTATCATTATTAGGGATATTACTATACGTAGTATAAGGATTTATAATATTTCCCTTAGTATTAATAATTAAGCGTAAATAAGAATCCCTTTTACCCTATACTAACTTCTAATCTTTAGTAGTGTATAGCTCTATTAGGATTTATAATATTATTAGGCGAGGTAATAATATTATAACTTAATAATATCTTATTAATATTAGTATAAGGGGGTTTAATAGGTTTCTTTCCCTTATAAATATATTCCCCTTTCTCATTAAACTTATATACTAAAAGGGTAGTAAGAATAAGTAGTACTTAAGAATAAAGTTATTAATCTATAAGTAGGTAGAAGTTTATTATTATTATCTTATATCCTACTTTATAAGTTATTCTTATAAAACCTAGTAAGGTCTTCTAATAATTAATCCCAGACCAAATTAATTTAGTTACTATTATAGTTTCTCTTTACTAGATTTATCTATTTCATAAAATTTATATACCTTTATTACTAGAGAGACTTTATAAGTCTATCTATCATAAGCTCGACTAATAAGGTATATTTAATTTCAATTTATCCTTTTTTAACCTCTTATTATAGCTAATAATTATAAATCTATATATAGCGAAGGTATAATCTTAAGTGCTCTAGTTCTTTTATAACTTAGTTAATTATTTATTAATTATTAGCTTAGATCTTGCGAGGGGTTAGACCCGAGTTTATTTAATATAAGGTCGCTATAATACTATTTATTTAAGCTAAAGAGGAAAAAGGGGAAGTTTTCCTCTCTAGTAGAGATTTTACTAATTTATAGGGAATAACTAGGTAAGCCCTAGGTAAGCCCTAGGTAGCTCCTTAAGGTAGTAAACCTAGGTAGAAGCCTAGGTAAGCTTAACCTAGGCGTAGCTTATAATATTATCCCCCCTCCTAGCTAGCTCCCCCCTAGGCGTAGGCTAGGTTATTATTATTATCTATAACTAGTCTATATAAGGCTTTATACCTATTTATTATAGTAATCTCTATAATAGCCTCTATAAGCTCCTAGGTAGGCTCTATATACCCCTCCTACTTAATTAGGACCTTATATCTCTACCCTCGCCTAATTACTTTCTATTACGCTATATATATCTCCTCTATATACTACTTAAATCTATTATTATTAGTTATAATTAGTAGTAGCTAGGGGTCTATCCTTATCTATATAAGTAAGGGGTCCTCTAGTACCCTCTAGAGGAGGTTTATATAGAACCTTAGGTAGATATTACTAGGCACGTCTAACTTAATAATATATAAGCTTAGGACTCTAACTATAGTATATTTATAATATAACTATAATAGCTTCTTACTAGGCTAAGGGTTCTTATAATTAGCTATTAAAAGCTAGACCTTATTACCTACCTAGTACTCCTCTATAGGCATCCTATACTAATTTATATTCTCCTTGCTATACTACTAGGTAGTTATAATACTTATTTAGACGAAGTCTACTACCTCCTATAGTCTTATTATTAGGAGGGTAGCTACTATATCCCTAGAGGGGACTTCCTCTATTATATTATCCGCTATAAGTATAAGGTTAATATAGTACTTATATTCTAAGAAGAATAGTAAGAGCCTAGTTATATTACTAACCTTATTATAGAGCGCTAGCTAGGTAATAAGTAAGAGCTACCCCTAGTTATCCTATACCTAGGTTATAAATATATATAAGATAGCTTATATCTCCTAGTTCTATCTCTTAGTATTACTATTAGTTTATAAGTAGTAAGTAGTACTTAATAGCCTCCTTATATTAGTAAAGTAATAGAATTTAGCCTAGAAGTAGCTTACCTAGTTAAACCCTTAATTACTAATAATATTATATAGGAACCTATAGAACTAGAAGTAAGAGGTAAGGAACTAGTAGGTATAAGCTTCTACCTCTATAGTACCTATCTCCTCTAGTATTACTAACTTACCTAGCTTATCTACTATAACTTATAAATATTAGCTAGTATTATCCTTTATAAGTAATAAGTCTATAATAAAGTCTATTAAGAGGTCTAAGTATAACTAGGTAAGTACTAGTAGGGGCTTAAGGAAGCTTCTCTTAGCTTACCTCTAGATATATATCTCTCTATAGATATTATAGTTCTTTATAAATCTCTATATTATTTATAATTATCCTAGCTAATAAAACTACTAGCTTATTATTTCTAGTATACTATTATAGGTTAGGTAGGTAATTATACTTAAGTTATAGCTCTATTAAATAATCTTTATACGGAGCTCCCCTAGTAGGTTATTATTATCTTCCCTACTAAGTACTTATAGCCTCCCCCTAAATATTAGCCTCTTCTAACTATTAATATTATACTTACTAATTTAAACCTTAGCCTTTATATCTAGTAGGAAGCTCTAAAGCTAGTAAGTAGCTATATAATATATAGCCTTATATATTATATCCTTCCTTATAGTTTCTAGCTATAGCGTATATAGTTTAGGGTTATTATTAAAGACTATAATATCTAGGATATTAATATAGCCCTTCTAACTTCTCCTTACTAGGGGGCTAACTATAAGGTCCCTATAGGGGTAGGCGTAGTTTAGTATTAGCTATAAAACCCTCCCCTACTTCTACTTATTATCCTACTCTTATAGTATATCCTATTCCCTCTAAGAGAGGGTATTAGGGGCTACTACTTCCCTACTAGGGTAGTATTTAATAGTAAAATTATACTAGGATAGCTCCTCGACTTACTAGCTCTAGCGCTCTATTAAGCGCTACTTCTTTATAAAATATTTAAGCCCCTAGTAATTAGTTAGTACCTTAAAAGTAGTTATATTATATAGCTCTACCCTCTATATATATAAGTAAGAAAGGACTACTAGGAGCTCCTTATTATAAATAGGGTAGTTATATTCTATAGGTAAGAGCTTCTAGGAATAGAACGCTATAGGGCGCTAAGTACCCTCTAGATTAACTTATAAGAGTACCTCTCCTAATATAAATCCTAAATAGTTAGTTTTAATAATAGTCTTATCCTCTAGATTAAACTAGTAGAGCACTAGCTAGGTATTAAAAAGCTACTTAAGATATAAGAAGGCTTATTCTTAATTATCTCCTTACTAGAACGTTACGTTCTTCTTAATAAGTAATATAAGTAGTCTAATAATATCCCTATATTCTAATATAAATATACTATAATAGTTTATAAACCCTAGGAAGCTCTAGACCCCCTTTAGGGAGGTAGGGGGTAATTACTTAGTAATTACCTAGAGTTTCTTAGGGTTATAAGAGAGACCCTCTCCTATTATTATAATAAACCCTATATACTTAACCCTCTTAACTAAGAATTCGCACTTTATAGGGTTAAGATTTAGGTCTATATTAGCTAGCGTCTAGAGGACTTCCTAGACCTTCTTCTTATAGTCTTCCCTTATTCTATCTAAGTAAATTAATATACTATTTATATAAGTAATAACGAAGTTATTAAGGAAGTCCTATAGGGTATTATTAATATATTACTAGAAGCTAGTAGGGGCGCTAGTTAAGCTAAATAAGCAGACTACCTACTTACATAACCTATACTAGGTATAGAATATAGTTCTCTCCTAATACTCCTCTATTACCCTTAGCTTATAAAAAGCTATTACTACGTCTAGCTTAGTATACTACTTAGCTATACTTACTTAGCGTAGCGTCTTAGAGATTAGTAAGAGAGGGTAGTAGTCTTTCTTTATAATTATATTAAAAGCCCTATAGTTAATATAAAAGCAAATCCCCCTACTAGGCTTCCTTATAAAGAGTACTAGTACCCTAGTAGGTAAGCTACTAGCCCTAATAAACCCCTTATCTAGGAGGTCTTATAAGGTCTTTTTTAGTACTAGTAGCTCTTCTCTTAATATATTATAGAGGGGGCCCTAGGGGAGTAATAGCTCCCTCTTATTTAGTCCTACTATAAGGTTAATTTAATAGTCTACCCCTAGTCGCCTAGGGGGTAGTAAGTAATCCTTATTAGGGTTAAATAGGTTAGGAAACTACCTTAAGACCTAGTCTAGTAAATAGTATTATTAATCCTCCTTTAGTCTTAGGTTTAAGGCTTTCTTAATATTAGATAAGCTAATAGCTTATACTAGTACCTCTTTAATACCCTCCTAGTACTTACCCTATTATCTCGCTAGGTATTAGTAGATTATAGAGAATAAGGGTATATTAAGGAACCTTATAGCCCTTATTTCCTTTATAAGGGGAGTTTCTTCTTAGTCTTTTATATATAGCCTAACTTATCCCCTCTTATAGTATATTTAATAAGCTATAGTATTATAAATAACTTAGCTCTATTCTATATAATAGCGCTCTAAGAGGATATTAAGGTCTAGGCTATTAATTATATATATAAAGATATACTAGGTATAGCTACTTATTTCTAGGTTAAACGCTACTATACCTAGTATATTACTTAGTAATAATCTACTAAGTATATACCCTCTTATAGGTTAGTATCTCTTCTTAATATATAAAAAGTAGAGGTATTAAGCTAGGAATAAGTTAATTATTATATAAGTATTACTCCTAGTATCTATTAGGATATAAGCTAGATATCCTCTATTAACTCTAACCTTAATAATAATAAGCTTATTATTAGCTAGTTATTCCTATTTATATTCTTCTTAACCTAATATCTCCTCCTTAGTAGGCTCTAAGGCTTAATTTCGCTCTAGAGTTAGTCTTTTCCTAACTCCTTATCTTCCTCTAAGGAGTTAGTTACTACTTAGTAGTTATTTATAACCTCGTAGTATATTATTTCTTCTTTTAAGGTTTTTAATTTTATAACTCTAAGTAGCTAGTCTTCCTTGCTAGGGTAATATTAAGTAATATAGCCTCTAGTTCTATAAGTATAATAAGTATAGGGGTCCCTTATACCTTTTTAAGATTACTAGTATTATACTAGGGAGGTACCTAAAGAGGATCTAGAGTTTTAGTAGTTATAGCGTCTTACTTCCTTAACTTATAAGATATATACCGCTCTAGTTATATAGGTATCCCCCTTAGTATCCTTAGTAATAAGTCTCTAGTAACTTACTAGGTAGTTACTAGTAACCTTCTAGCGCTCTACCTTCTATATAATACTCTAGACCTTTAAGAGCTAGCTATTATAATTAGCTAGTAGGTTAATAGTAATTAGCTAATCCCTTAGCCTAGGGATAGGGGAGGCCTCTAGAAGTAAGATCTAGACTTAGCTAGGCTAGTTTATATTACTTATATTAGCTAGTATCTATTTAAGTTTTAATAAGAAGGTTACTAGGGATTTTTTCTCTTTTTACTAGAGAGTTTATAGTTAGACTATAGCTTATAACTAGATATTTAAGTCCTTATATATCTAGTCTAAGTAGGTTATAAAGTCCTTAGGGTTATATTTCCCCCCGCCCCCCCTAGCTCTATAGAAAGTAGAAACTACTTACTAGGCTATAGTATTTAAGTAGGAGTTAATAAGGTATTATACCTCTATATCTATAATATAGAATACCCTATCTATAGTAATCTTATACCTTATTTACTATACCTAAGTAGTATATTCCTTCTACTTACTTAAAAACTTTAGGGGTAGGGGTAATAACTTTTATTATACTATGCTAGGTATTACTAGTACCTTACTAGTAGTACTTATAGGGGTCTGCGTAGCTACGTATTAGCTATTCCCTTACTTAACCTCTTATAACTATTACTAGAGGGACTCTATTACTACTACTAAATTAGCTTATAATAGCTTATCTCGAGTTTTAGCTATATTACTATTAACTATCTTACTAACTAGTAGGGAGTAGCGCTTAACCTATTATTATTATTATAATAATAAGCTTAAATATATAAGGGGTTAGACCTAGGTTTATTTAATATAAGGTTGCTATAATACTATTTATTTAAGCTAAAGAGGAAAAAGGGGAAGTTTTCCTCTCTAGTAGAGATTTCGCTAGTTTATAGGGAATAACTAGGTAGGCCCTAGGTAGGCCCTAGGTAGCTCCTTAAGGTAGTAAACCTAGGTGGATGCCTAGGTAGGCTTAACCCGGGCGTAGCTTATAATAGAACTTAACTTTTAATAATAAGGGTTAATAATCCTAAAGCTTTATAATTAAGTAGCTTATAAATAATCCTTCTTTTACTATTTAGGATAAGGCTAGTAGTTTAGCCTCTATTATTAATATAGTTACTATATCCTACTTATTTACCCTCTAACTATTAACTTCTCTATAGAGTTTTATTATAAATACTTATAAGCTCCTATAATCTACTAGGTTATTAGTAAAACTAGTATTTAAAGCGATAATTAAGCTATCTTTAGTAGTCCCTTATCTATATTAAACTTAAGGTATAGGTCTTTTATCATATTTAAATAAATAAGTACTTAATCTACTATAGGAATACTCGCCTACCTACGCAATAGGTAGGAGACTCCTACTCGCCTAGTAGGCTAGATCCGGCTTTAGATCCGTGGCCCGGGTTAGAATAACTAGGACCTAGCGAGTAGTTATATAACCTATTATATAACCTACCTCGTTAGCCTTCCTATATTATTCCTATATTACTAGCTACCTTCTAACCTAATTTAATATTATTAACTATTTAGACTTTATATTATACCTACCCTTATCCTCTTCTTATACTAGTATTTATAAAACCAATACTACTTAGTAATTAACTTTATTATTATACTATAACGATAGATTAGTAAGGGCTAATATACTAAAGAGATAATATTTATTACTTAATAATCCTAAGCCTCCTCTTATATATAATTATTATATTAATAGAGATTTTAGGCTTTAGTTACTAATAGTTTAGCCTCTACTTCTAACTTACTACCTCTAAAGTTTTTACTAATATTATAAGCGAAGCCTTAGATCCCCTATTATTAATAATAACTAGGGTCTACCCTATTATAACCTTAATACTAATAATTAATAGTTTATAATCTTTTATTATACTAATAAAGTTATTACTTTCCCCTCACTCTTACCCTCTTTTAATACCTTCTATTACCCGTATAATTACTATAAATATCATATTCTATAACTACTAACTACGCTCCCTCCTGCTAATATTATAATTATTCAGAGCCCTCTACTAGCTTCCCCTTCCTTTATTTATATTAATTACCTATTTTAGTTATTTCAACTCCTATAAAGTCTTTTTAGCGAATTTAATATATTTAGCGTTATTTAATACCTTCCAATATTAACGCTAACCTCGCTACCTCTCCCTCTTTAACCCCCTCCTTAATACTTAAATCTACTACCTTTAACCCTCTATTTATATTACTAAATAGTAATAACCTAAGATAATAGTAATAAGCCCTAACTACTTACTATAAGAAAAGAGTAGTAATAAGCCCCTATTACCTACTAAAGTAAATTACCTTAATCTTAACTACTCGCTTTAACTACTATAATAATATAGTATCTATATTATTACGAGGTTATTTATAGCTTTAAATTTTATAACTTCTAAATATAATAAGCCGTATTTACTTATATAAGATAGTTTTAGAAGCATTATAGCTTTAACTTTTATAGTAACTACTAAATTAGGTTTATATATAGTTACTAAAAGTTAACCTTCTAACCTTTAGGCTATAACCTCCCCCCTCCCCACCCTCCCCCCCCTCCTCCCCCTCCTACACCCTCCTCTATCTAATTAATCCCTCTTCTATCCTCTTACTTCTTATAACTTTATTACTTATAATATTATAACTTTATAACCTTAACTTCTTAACTTTATCC